>JAMKCH010011708.1:0-26814 GCA_023653785.1 Ophioderma brevispina
CCTTCTCACTAGGCATTTTGTACACATCCTAAATACCGAGACACCTACCGAGGTGGTCTTGGACCTGATCTCAGATGTAGAGTACACTTAAATGCTTTAATCTCACTAAGGGATGAAGTGGGCTTGATGTCAATTAAATAAATAGTCCTGTGCCTTATTTTATTAATTAACAATTAAGATCCTGGCCTGATCGCTAATAGCCCCTCGTCCCCCTAAGCCCAGATTTTATACCTGAAGTGGTCAACATTTTGGTATCAGAAGAAAGCTACATTTTCTCATTCCCTGTGAAATCTTGTGAGCCAAGGATATTTGGTTTGGAAGTATGATCGAAAAGGTGCCCCATTTGGGTCGACCAATATTAAAATTTTTACACAGTACTCTATGGGCTTACAAAATCACGTTTTTTACCTCTCCTCTCGCGTCAACCGGATGAATATCGTCACGCGAAACTTTACAGATGGGGAATTTGGAGTGAAGGCAACCTATCAGATGAAAACTTCATAGCCTTATATCGGGTCGGGCCATCGCCCTTTAAAGGCCGTGTACGCCCGTGAGAAACTGCTTGGCCTGCCTCTATAATGACTCACTGTAATCTCATACCAGTGTTTTTGTGCTGGTATCTTACGAGATAGTGCCATAACGCGTGAAGGTCAAACTTATCATTATGACACGAGATTAGTAGAGCAGCGGTAGTGCGCACCTAAACGACAACAAATGATAGAAATCCCGTCTATTATTATGAGCGTACACTGGCCTTAACTGCTTTCCGCTGGGTTATTCCGCATCTTAGCAATTAACTGCTTCCTCGTTATTCTGCATCCATTACTTGTGCATTTTATGTTTTCATGATATTCATAAGTAAATAGTCAGTGTGTGGAATCTTAGAACTTTTTAATTTTTTATAATTGGTTTAATTTAGTTTGTGGTGTAAAATTAGCTTGATAATTCAATTTTATTCTTAGAACGGTATATTTTATGCTTGTTTTTTTTAGTAATGTTGATTGTTCATTTTAATGTTTCAAATGTTTTTAATATTGTATTGAGTTTTTTATGTGTAATTTTGTCAGAGTTTTGGCCTTTGTGCCATGAGTGGCAATTTTAATAAATCACATCAAATCACTTGTCATAGAGTACACAAAAATCAGGATAGAATGCAAAGGCATTTGGTCTGTCCACAAAGTTTACAATACAAAGATCAACCCAAAGTTTTAGTTCAGTTTTTCAATATGGGTGTCCCAAATAGCATGGACTCAGGTATATACGTAGTTTCTGATATGAGTGTGACGTTTTTAACACAGTAAATATGCAAAGTTCTTATATTTATATTAATATGGAACTTCAACCTTGGTAAGTGCACAATAATGCCTGCCAACCCGCTTGTTTTTATTGTTTCTAATCAGCAAAAATAATACAAAATTTGAGCATTCTCGGGAGGTAATGAAATAACATTAAATTGACAATGTGCAACTTTTCTTTTTCAGAAATGGAACTCAAAGAGAAGAATTATGTATGGGGAGTACTGCTGAGGCCTCTTGTATGCAAATACTGCACACAAAACTTTGACAATGTACCACGGTATCTATCCCATATTCATTACCATGAGAAGATCATTAAACCATATTGGTATATTACTGAGAAAGCTGATGAATTCACAGGTGTAGTGGAAACAGATCCAGAAAAACCTCAGAAATGTCAGTACAGTGAAAGAAGATACAGGTTTCCTAGTCAGAAGAAACGACATGAAAAGACACACACAGCTGAAAAACCTTACAAATGTCAGTATTGTGAAAGAAGATACAAGTATCCTGGTAACAAGAAACATCATGAAATGACACACAATGCTGAAAAACTTCTCAAATGTCAGTACTGTGAAAAAAGATTCATGTTTCCTAGTAAAAAGAAACAACATGAAATGACACATACAAATGAAAAACCTCATAAATGTCAGTATTGTGAGAAGAAATTTAATCATACTTACACTCGAAAGTACATGAAACTATACATACAGGGGAGAAACCTCACAAATGTCAATTCTGTGAAAGAACATTCCGGTTTCCTAGTAACAAGAAAAGACACGAAAAACTTCTCAAATGTCAGTACTCTGTAAAACCGCATGAAACTACACATACAAATGAAAAACCTCACAAATGTAAATACTGTGAGAGAAGATTCAGGTTTCCTAGTGACAAGAAACGGCACGAACTCACACATAAAAATGAAAAACCTCACAAATGTCAGTACTGCGAGAAGAAATTTAATCACCCTAACACTCGGAAAGTGCATGAAACTATACATACAGGGGAGAAACCTCACAAATGTCAATACTGTGAAAGAAGATTCAGGGTTCTTAGTAACAAGAAACGACATGAAAAAAAACATGCAAATGAAAAACATGAAGTGACCCATACAGGTGAGAAACCTCACAAATGTCAGTACTGTGAAAGAAATTTATTCATGAAGTAGGTAAAAAACACCATGAAATGTCACATACAGGTAAAAGACCTTACAAATGTCAGTATTGTGAGAAAAGATTTACTTATGCTCACTCTCGAAAACAGCATGAAACTATACATACAGGGAAGGCACCGCACAAATGTCAATACTGTGAAAGAAGATTCACATATGCCAGCAACATGAAACAACATGAAATGACACATACTAATGAAAAACCTTTCAAATGTCAGTACTGTGATATGAAATTTGTGTTCCAAGTGGATAACAAACGTCATGAAATGACGCATACAGGTGAAAAACCTTACAAATGTCAGTACTGTGAAAAGAAATTTGCTCGTACTCACACCCGAAAACTACATGAAACTACGCATACCGGAGAGAAACCTCACAAATGTCAGTATTGTGAAAAGTGTTATATCAGCATTTCACACAAGAAGCAACATGAAGCAACCCATACAGGTGAAAAAACCCACAAATGTCAGTACTGTGAGAAGAAATTTTTTCAAAAAGTTCACAAAAACATCATGAAATGACGCATACAGGTGAAAAACCTCACAAATGCCAGTACTGTGAAAAGAGTTATGTTGCAACTACAGATAAGAAATATCATGAAATGAAACATACAGGTGAGAAACCTCACAAATGCCAGTATTGTGAAATGAGGTTTATCAGAGTGAGAAGTAAGATCAATCATGAAATTACACACATTGATGATAAACCCTATAAATGTCAATACTGGGAAAAGAGATTTACTGCTGCTGAATCCACAAAACAACTTGAAATGTCACATGCAGCAAAAGAACTTTGCCATTGTCAAAACTGTGAGATTTACCGCCAAAAAACACCAAAAAAATCATGAATATGACACATGCAGGTGAAAAACCATATCAGGTGAAAAACCATATCAATGTCAATACTGTGAAAGGAGTTTTATCACAGCTGAGGTACTTCGTACAAACTCCAAAATTGGAGGGTTTGTGTGTCTTTAACTTTATTATTATTTATATTCAAACACTTCAACATTGGAGTGTCTGCGTATATTACAGTGGCGGATTTAAGAGTCAGCAGTGTCAGCAGCTTCTGACAGGCCCCCCCTAAAATATTGCTCTCAGGCCCCCCTTGGACACACCTTAGTCGCACTAAAGTGTGTTATTGCGTTGCTTCTTGACGATAAAGGGGGCCCCACCTTAAGCTGCTGACAGGGCCCTTTTCCTTAAATCCGCCAATGGCGTATAATACGCAGAAACTCCAAAATCGGAGAGTCTGCATATATCTATAAATATTATTAATATCAATATGCAAACACTTAGCATTTTTAGTCCATCGTGGTGTTTTTCCGATGGATTTGTATAGCTTGTTATTTGTGTGGTTATACTTGGGAATGATGTTTTGAATTGGAAAGCATCATGAACTTGTTACTGAATCTAAAATATGACATACTCTTGGGCGTTTGGAGTCGAGATAAAAATCGGCAGAAATACCAAGAATGCTCTTTGACAACAAACATAATAATCTTTTTAACCCCCCAAATCAAGCCTAATTGTTGACATTCATGTAAAACTTGCTTAAGGGGTCATAATTATAGTCTGATTTTGTTTCCTGTCAGTTAAACGCATATTGTCGATGGTACGAACACATCTGGAGGGGATGAGTTGATCAAAAACTAAAAAGGCGTATTAACAGCTGAAATGCTAAACTTTGTTCAGCAGAATAGGTGCTCTAACCCATTTACATGAACCCTTTTTGTATCGAATATGTGAAGGCTTCATACCAGATTCCATGAATAAGTGGTTTTACAGCTCTGAGACAGCGCTATCGATTCCTTTGTTGGAGGACAATCAAAGAAGGGATTAGTGTCATGAAATCTAAGCCGGGGGAACCGGTTAATTGAGGAGATTAGGCCACGTAAATATTGTACGTAGTTATGAGTGACCAAAACTTTCAGTACTTAGATATATGATTGGACAAAGACGTCAAACATTATTTCTGTAACAAGACGAATAAATGTAAAGCAGCTTATAAACGTATCTATTTTCTAATATTCCTTAGTGAACAAACAATACTGAAGGAAAATGCATGCAAGCAGTTATTGATATAGAGAAATCATGCTGGAAAAACAACAACATATGTAATAGTGAAATTCCTGATGAGTGTAAAAATGGTGGAGGATTCTGATAGGGGAGATTCTTCCTCTTCCAGCATTAATGACAAATAAATTTTGGGCGAGTAATAATTACTTATTCGTATCATTTTCTTTTTTTGTTGGATGCTTCCGTGATTCAAGTGTGTGTGGAATTTATTCAGGGTGCATTTACCTGCATTATTTTCTTGTGAGATAAAAGGGATCATTTTATAATATGGCCTTTATCTGATCCGACATGGTACATTAGAATTTCTATTGAATTTTTTAAAAGGGGGGGTAAAGACTACACCCTTCAAGAAGAATGGAATCGGTCGACACGCCCCAAAAACTTTTAGTGACTGACAGGAATAAAAAATCCTACTATAGCCTATAACTTGTTAAATAGTGGTTCTAATTAAGACAAGGGGATAAAATATTTGGGGAAAGTGTGCTCAAACTTGTTAAGGGGGTAAAATTTGGGGGGGAAGTGCACCACAAAACTTAATCACACCCCTGTATCCAAGGTTCCACATAACATTAACCTGAATGCATTGGTGTTGCCAGGATTTTGTTGACGAGGGGGCTCATATTTAATTGTCAATGTACCGACACATGTATTGTATGGACAAACATTTTTTTTGGCTTGCTGTTCTCACCACTTGCCCCAAAACAGATAAGAACTATATTAATAAAAATATCAGTAATTCAACAGTGCCTTTGTATTTCCATGCATTAATGCAGAGCAGGGCCCACAAATCAATATTCACCTGGATGTGTTGTCATTTGCCAATAAAAATCAGTGCAACCTGAATAAAAATCCAAAGAAAAAAAATCTGTTTTCAAGTTAAAACCCAATGATCTTGTTGGGGCCGATGATGATTAACAACTTTTCTTTCATGATTTTTTTAAGCGTATATTTTTTGAAATAAATGATAAAAACTGGACATCTAAGTTTACTGGACAGTCAGTAGATACTACATGGCACAGTGTTCTAACTCGGGTGCAATTCTAGCAATGTACATGGAATACTTTTCAGATGTAGCCGCAGTTCATAATGGCTGTAACAGTGTGTCAAATGTTACAGCCGTTAATATTCCCCCCACAGACCCACTGTAGGATATTTTCAGAATATTAAGTTAGAAAATGAATAGTTCTTAATTTAACTTCACCAATGGAGATTAACATTGGACAAAAAAAAGGACTAAATGCTGTTTAATCAACTTGTAATTTTTAACAATGTTACATTTTATGTACCTTTACTGTGAAAACACCCAGCTACACAATGTTAAATTTTGTAATTGTGGTGGTGGGATTGCTATAGTTTTTAAGTCTCCTTTGAAATTGATGATCAAACAAAGTGATAGCATTTTTACTACTTTTGAACATGTTCATATCACCAACAATTCTCATTCTGTTAATTTTGAAATTGTACAGGGTGAGTCAAAAAGATTTACACTCAATTTGTTTAAATTTGTCTACAGCAATGAAAAATCTACCGAAGATATTGATTATCACATATAAAATAAGATTATTTCACCTACTATAGAAATTTTCAATTTTGATTTTTGAACTTTGCATTGAGAAGTTATGCTAACTTAAAGATAGACACCCATTTTCACTCTGTCCATGGAATCACTTTTGTGGAATATGGCCAAAGATAAACAAGTCCTTTTGTCAGTTTTTGCTACCGTAAACAAGTGAGCAATGCATTGTGTTAATAACACACATTCCATGTCTATCTGTTCTTTCCCTTTGCATCTCAATCTTTTCTTCTGGCCACTTACACTACTTTATGATAGCTAAGCTTATATATCCTGGTCAAACCCATTGGGAGGGAACAATGCATCCCCTTTCCCTGCCTCTGTTACGCTACTGTCATTGGCTATTGTTAAGAAATATTATCAACGACAGTTGGTCAGATGAGGTAATAATTACTTTAGAAAAACAAATGTTATTAAGTATTTCGATGACGGTAACTCAATAGCTTTGCTGCTGTGGATGTGAAGAATTGTACAACCATGGTCAATATGGTTTTTGGAGGTTTTCTGTTAATTTACCATCTATAATATGCGAAAAGGTAAACCTTCAAGTTTTTTACCAATTGATGACAGTGGATATGAGCTATTGTTTCATGTATAAAAACAATTTTTAAACTTGTTAAATATTTTAATATTTTTCTGAAATCAAGTGTAAATCTATTTGACTCACTGTATATAGACCACCTCCATCTACTGAGAATGGTTTCACAAACAATGTTTTTATATGAATTTGAACATTTGTTAAAGGCGTTATATTACCTATATTATAATTATTATTTTACATTCTATGTTTAACTTGTTTTTAAGTTATAATTATCTTGCACTTTTACTGCACTTTGTAATGTACATTATTGTAGTTCAAGTCATTCTGTTAACACTTAAAGCGGCACTGGCACATTTTCACAAAATATGAAATTTCTTCAATTTGCTCTCAAATGATAGTCTAGGTCATTGGAAGAATAGAGATACATTTTACACATAAAATAACATACTCAAAAAACAGATAGGGGCATTAATAAGAGGTTACAGACATCCAGGTAATTTGTAGGCTAACTTTTAAGTTTTCCATTACTTTAATCAACAAATGTGTATATTACATGAATATCATAGACTCGTACTCATTGATATTAAAACCACAAAGGTCACAGACCGGTCAAACAGCATTCATACAGCATGCATTTTCTTGTGTTAAACGCAATTTCCGTCGTCTGCTGAATTAATTATAAAATCGGTCTGTTTACTCATAAGGACGCTGATTTGGTCTTTATCATTTCAGGTGAGGGCTAATGTATGTAAAAGCTTTACAACCATGCAAAAATATCAATTTTAAAATATCTTGAGGGCACACTTTTTTCAAATGTGCCAGTGTCTCTTTTAAGTGACCAAGGGGTTTTCACTCCCGTTAGTGCCAGAAACCACTTTCCCGAGGGAATTTCGGTACAAAATTTATACCACATGTGAAGGGTCATAAGAGAACCCCAAATCAGCAATAAAAAATGAAATTTGTTATTTGGGCGGCAAATTAGGGCCAAAACATTGTTTTTAAAACACACAAAAAATGGGCAAAAGACGGAAAATTCAAATGAGCCTTGCGCTTACATCAAACTTTTGAAAACTTATTTTATGTTGATATCTACTCTAGATGACCCAAATTACATATATTTAAAGGCTGACTCAGAGATTTCCCAATGGGGGTGCACTCAATTTTCAAACAAATCATGTTTTTTGCATGTACATAATTGCTTGTCCATATACTAATCATTGTGTGAAATAATTAAGCTCAAATCGAAGACCTTCATACAGAAAATCACAACTTTGTTATAAAATTCCGGATCCGTAATTTTTTGTTATACACTGTTATACTGTGCATGAATGTTCACTGCAGGAAAACAGAAAATCCGATTCATCTCTAACTTTGGAATTGAACATTTTAGGTGACTATCTTTAGTTCTAAATGACTATTTGTAATTTCTACTCAAAATAATTATATTTTGAATTCTCTGAGTCAGCCTTTAACAAAGAACTTAGGAATCCTGTATTTTTAATGTGTATTGCAAAATACATGTCATTTTCCTGTAGACTTTGTAAAGTAACAGTTTAGCAAAGTCCTCAATGAAATTGTTTGTTTTCAGCACATAAAGGGTTAATTATTTTTAATGTTACTATTATTGTTTACTTATATGTATGTGCGAACATATTATATCCCAACAAAATTTCGGCGCAAAAATCCCCCGTACGCGTAAAGTGACCAGCACGAAAACAGATTTGGAGGGTCCTTAGGAACCCCCTCCCTTTAGTCACTTAAGGTGTTGGTTCTTTCTTTCTTTCTTGCGTATGAGGCAGCAGCTTAACATGTTGTTAAGCGTTGGAGCCAACTCACTGTTGCTTGGTTGGGGTTTGAGAAATCTGTGTCCACCGGTGGACGAAAGGTAGGGCACTCATTGAGAATGTGATCTGTGTGATGGAAAACCACATTGGCAGGCTGGCGATGGCCGCAGCCCCATCGGTGCATATTGCTATTGAAGCAACCGCGTACGCCTGTGCGAATCCGGTTTAAGGTGACCCATTCCTTGTGTGGGAGATTGCTGCCAGGTGGTAGTTCTGTCTTAGGTGTAATAGAGAGTTGATTTGGTGTTGGGGTATCTAGCCAGGCAGGGGTTGGTGAAAGGTTTAATGGGTATAGGGAGGTTGGGGTGGAGATTTGGAATTTGTTAATTGCAATAGCAAAGTTTCAAACATATTCACAAATTTGGGGTCAAAAAGTCATTTAAGGTCAGAAGTGAAATAGCATTTACAATAAACCAGTAGCTTAAAAGGATTCCTTAGGAACATTACATAGCATTCAGCAATAATGGACCATACCAATGAAGACCGAAATAAGCTCTAGTATCATTGATATTCTTCTTTTTAGTCCTGATATATTATGACATGGGTGCAGTATATTTAGCAGTATTCTTTAAAGGGATAATCAGCAATAATGTGAGAGAATAAAAAAAAAATGTGGAAATGCATTATTTTAGCTTATAAAATATGTACAATTCAATATAGGAACAAAAACACCAAATAGTGAAAAATTAAGTATTTGAGGAAATTTGTCATACCGTCTCCTGCAATAGAATACAGCGATGACATCTCAAAATCTGCACTAAACAGCTGATTGTGATTTAAACCAGTGCAGAATAAACAAAGATCAGTAATATTTGTTTGAGGTCAAACTGTACAGGTCATGGTGCACACTATTATGCTTATAAATCTGTGACATTCACACAGAAAGGCTTTTTTTGATCTCAAGTTGAAATTTTGATATGCACGTATAGAAATTACAGAATCAGATTAAAAGTACCGCCTTGTGTTTAATACACAGATTTCAAGCAAACCACTTGCAGGTTATATTACACAGCTGTTTGAAAGTCTCATTTATTATGAAAATCAGAATAAAGCAAAAAAATATCAACGGCGACACACTTTTGACAACTAATTTGGATTATTTATACCACTGACTTCATCCCGTGTAAATTTTACGAAATTTCATTGTGGGCAAAATTGATTTTCCTAAAAATCTAGCTTAGCTCATCTCTGTATGGAAAATGGTCATATAGGGGGCGCTATAACATCCAAATTCTGACCTTTGTAGGCCTATATGGCAAGATTCCTGTAATGGATTTTTCTGATTTTTGCAGAGATAATAGCTCTTTCATATCCCTACTTATATTAGTTGTCAAAATTGTGTTGCCACTGCTTAAATTGCTCTAAAAATAAAAGAGACAATTTGCATGGGGTCAAACAGTTGTGATTAGCACATCTATGCCAGTAACAAAAATACCAAAATATAAATTTGATGATTTTTTGATGCTTTGGATCAGCAAATCACTGCTTATCCCTTTAAAATCAAATTTGATCATTTCTGAGGAGGAAATGAAATGGCATTATTGACAACATTTACCTTTTGTCTTTCAGAAATGGAACTAAAAGAGAAGGAACTGTGGGGAGTACTGAAGCCTTTTGTATGCAAATACTGCAAACAACAATTTGATAATGTAACAAGATATCTATCCCATGTTCACTACCATAGAAGACCATTAGCCACTCGTTTTTATTACAGAGCAACTTCTGAATTGAACATGTTATTAAAACTTATCGCTAGAGAAATATTACAAATGTCAGTACTGTGACAGAAGATACAAGATAATCCTGTCACAAGAAACAACAGACGAAATGACACCCACAGCTGCAAAACCTCAGCCAAGTCAGTATTGGAGAAGACATTTAACTTGTACTTATCCCGAAACTACATGCAACTACACATACAGAAAAAAATCTCTGCATTCTTTGGACCAAGAAACATGTGAATGAAGGCACAGAGAGGAAAAAAAAATCTTACAATGTCAGTATTGTGGAAAGTGCCTTCACAAAGTTTCACACAAGAAGCGACATGAAGTTATCCATAAAGCGGAGAAACCTCACAAATGCCAATACTGTGAAAATAGAGTTTTCCCGCATTCATACAGGAAATATCATTAAATGAAACATACGGGGTGTAAAACATCACAAATGTCAATACTGTGAGAACATTTATACTTGCTTGGCAAAAGAACAACATGAAGTGGACTCATTTAAGTGAAAAACCTCACAAATGTCCGTATTGTGAAAAGTTTTTTTTTTCCAGTTGTCAAAAACAAGAAACACATGAAGTGACCCATGCTGCGGTGAGAAACCTCACAAATGCCAGTAACTGTGAAAAGCAATTTACATCGCCAAAGAACACAGGAAATGTCATGAAATGATACATACAGGAGAGAAACCTCACAAATGTGCACTATACTGTGACAAGAAATTTACTCATTGCTGCATACCAGAAAAAACATGAAATGACTCATATAAGTGAAAAACCTTTCAAATGCCAATCGTAAAAAGGTATTTAATAGGAATGCCTCCAATAAGCTGCATGAAAGGATACTAAGGTGAGAAAACCTCACAAATGCCAGTACTTCTGTGGAAATGAAATTACTCGCCAAGAATAGCAAGAATTATCATGAAATGACACATCTGGATACAAACCTCGAAAATGCAGTACTGTGAAAAGGTTTATTCCGCGTGAAAAGCAAGAGAGCTCATGAAAAGACGCAAATGGGTGATACCCCAAACAAAAAAGGCATGAAGTGTTAATGCAATACTCCCTGGGCAAAAATACAACATCAAATAGCAATTACAGGCTGATTCAGAGATTTTGAAATTTAACATTTTTTGTCTATTAAACCCTAACACTGCCGAGAGGCAATGGAGCCAACGAAACGGGGTCCGTCGAAATGTTTTTCGTTGCATCTGGGTCTCAACAACTATTTTTTTGGTCGCGGCAAATGACTCGCATCTGGCGCCTCAATTGCATTTGGGCCGTCGTACCGGAAAATGACGCGATGTTTCTCGTTGCCCTGGGCCGTCTTCCCGAAAATGAAGCGATTTTTCGTGCATCTGGGCCCCTTCCGTGGAAAATGA
Source organism: Ophioderma brevispina (assembly GCA_023653785.1). Lineage (NCBI taxonomy): Eukaryota > Metazoa > Echinodermata > Ophiuroidea > Amphilepidida > Ophiodermatidae > Ophioderma > Ophioderma brevispina. The sequence goes on from JAMKCH010011708.1 coordinate 11,608, forward strand.
CGCGATTTTTTCGTTGCATCTGGCCGTTATTGACTGGAAAGGATGGGATGCTTTTCACTGCGTTTCGGATGGTTTGCCCGCATAAGGCGCAATGCTTTTCATCAGGCGGGTGACGTGACTGTGTACAAATGCCCATAGACCATTCGATTTCTAATGGTGATAAGCGCCAACATTTTTGGATAAGCTATTTTGTTTAATATCATAAACGTATTCCTGACGTAACCGGAGCATGACGTAGCATATAGCGCCACGCACACTATGATGTAGCGTAATAGCGCCGCTCACGACTGGCGAACTATTAGCTACAAATTTCATGCAGATCAAGTGGTGCTGTACTCATCCATTATTTATTTATTTATTTATTTATTTATTTACCCGATATAACTTTTTTTTAATTGCATTCGCAAGCCGCTGTTTCTCGTTGCATCTGGGACGTCTTTCCGGTAAATGGCTCGATTTTTTCGTTGCTTTGGGCCCGTCTTCCGTGAAAAAAAGACGCGATGTGTTCGTTGCATGTGGGCCGTTATTGACTTTACCACTTATTTACTGTGCCGGGAAAAACGGCGGATGCAATGAAACTCAAACTTTTGGCTCTCGTTCATCTGGTCCGTTAAAATAAAAAATAGATTGCCTTTCGTTGCATTTGGGGGCCGTCGGCCGGCAAAGATTTGACCCGTCCTGGTTAGGGTTAATTAAAAATAGTACTAGAACTAAAGATAGTTTACCTAAAATCATCAATTCCAAAGTTTGATATGAATCTTATTTTTTTTTTGATGGGCAGTAAACATTTATGTGTAGCAGAGCAGTGCCATAGTATATACATAACAAAAAAATCTGGATCCGAATTTTTACACAAAGGTGTGATTTCTATATAAGGCTGCGATTTGAGCTTAGCGATTTCACCTGTGATCTAGTAATATGGACAACATAAAATGTACATCAAAAAAAATTGGAAAATTGAGGGGCGCCCTCCTCAGGAAATCTTGAGTCAGCCTTTAACAACCTCTTAACGGCGAGACCCATTTTAATCTACTGCTGGCCATCAGCGACGTACTATTAAAAGCATTGAGAACTCTGTATGTAGCTTTTGATGTGTGTTGGCAAGTGAAAGCCATGTGGCCATGCACATTCATTGTTAAGTAAATATTTAAAAATCTCAAATTTGTTCTCCGCATGATTTTTTTTTCTAAAGCAAGCAAATGAGCAAGGACTTTCCTTAAACTCAATAATAATCAATTAAATATGACATTCATGTAGCAATCCTATCCTATTGGAATTTTCCACCTGGAACACCTCAAATATTCACGTAGTCCTATTATTATTTTAAAAGATGATTCACTGTCATATTGGCCTCTGTCACTGAGGGCCTGCAGCTGAGATCAACTGCAGAAGCTCTTTTTGCTAAAAGCAGTGACCACTAATAGAAAATTGGTGAGAACTGACCGCATGGAAATATGTGTGTTAATTCACGTAGCAAGGTATAAAAATACTGCAAGTAAACTATGCAATCCCCTTGGCAAGATGGCCTCCTTGAGCATAACCTCAGAATGACCTTGGTCCATGAACCTTGACATCACCCACACTTGAAGGAACCCCTGGCCCTGCACCTTAAAACCCCAAAAAAAGGGGTTTCCCCTGTGTAAATTGGACTTAAAAACTTTTTGGAAGGAGACCTTAAAAAAAAAAAACCTAACCAAACTGGAAAACACACACCACAAACACATACATACGGAATCCGCTATCACAAAATCCCCTACTGCTTTTCAAGCCAGGGGGATAATAAAAATGAAGCTAAGCACAAACCTAAAACCTGAATTGGTAAAATGGTCCAGCCCAGGAAACAATACAAACACAAATTCAAAAGATTAGGCAGGTTTTTTTTCAAAACTTAAGAACATTTTCTCTAATATCTCCTGAAGCATATGCATCTTTACAGATGCAACCTACACATCCAACCCATGGCCATACATACCTATACCTAATACAAAGTAATCTATGGGAATAACCAGGATTGCAATGGTTTTGGGGTGTAATAATAATTATAATACGGTTGTTTCATATTGAGTTTAGCGGTGCGCATGGCTAGAGACGCATACTCGTAGCCATGGCGCGTATTTTCAAGGGTATTATGTTTTATAGAGATTAACTTTTGCAGGGGAATTTTTTTCTGGAGTTTTTGATTTGTGCACATGTCATTTAAAACAGAAGAAGCATGATAGATGTGAACTTCATATTTTTTTTCTTAATTTATCCAGATATTACTAAGATCTTTGGAACAAAGGTTTAAGAGTTGATTTTTTTTAATGTCACTGGGACCGAGACTGCCATATTAAATGCATGTAGCAGTCTCACAAATCACCGTTGAAATCCCAATGCCCAAATCGACAGATCGTGTCCCTAACCCTCCCTGTACAGAACCACGTGTATAGCTCACATCTTGATCGATTACGCTGTGACAACAGAGATACAGAATGCTTCCTGCTTTGGCCGTATTGTCAGTTCTCATAAACGGTAACGCGATGAATAGGTTGGTGTCACTTGTCAGGTACCAGGTCACGTGTCAGGTAGCAGATATCAGTTTGCTCTTCGGAGGGCGACCGATATATATAATCCGACTATGTTAAATCAAGGTCTGTACATGACCCTCTCTGCTCTCGCCCAAAGTGCTATTATTTTTTTCCAAAGACAAACCGGGTATTATGTCTAACAGTACAAAATTTACTTTTTCCCTACTGATTCAAAACAGACGTCGATGACGATAATCGGTTTGTTTTTTCCAATGTAAAGGCTACGGACGTCATTTTTACCTGAATGGGTCCCCCGAAGCAAAATATAAACCAATCCAATGCGTAACGTCATCAACTCTTTATTTTTTTTTTCCAAAATTGGTCTGTTTATTCCCACATAATAATTCTTTTTAAGATTCACATCTGTATATTGTTTTTGTTAAAAATAATTAATATTCAATTGTCCCCGCTAGAATGTGAAAAATATGGTTCCACAAGTCTACAAACTGAAAACATTGTCAGCCGGCTAAATACCCTTCCCGTGGACTGAATGAGCAAACGGATCCCCGTAATAGTTTTAGCGGCTTACCGCCACTCTTGCGCGCGGCTGCCGGGGGTTATGCGTCTAGCTCATCAAAAAAAAAAAAAAATGTTGACCTTTATGATATTTCCCCACCCCCTAGAGCCAGGGAGGACCCGGGGAAATTAATTACATGGTTAGTAGGGCATTGCGATCTACATAGGGTCGTGCTCGGCACAAGCGCCTCCTCCCCTTGGAGTGAGAATAATAATATAAAAAAAACTTACAAGACAAGAAAAGTCATGTGTTTAAAACGTATCACAAAGTTAAAATTATTCAGTAAATTAAGTGTATCGTGGTTTTTGTAAGTAGTTAGAGCCACTATCAATCAGCAAGTTCTTCACCATGTAAAACAAAGGGCGCCCCCCTTATTTTCCATCTAAGTCCATTTTTTTGCACTATTGGTATTGGAAATTGTTGCATAAAGACCCATGTTAAGTGCTAAGCGCAACACAAAACCCGTATTTTGTTCAGAAATACGATTGTTAATGGCTTTGTTTTACCAATAAGGTGTCTGTTTTGTACAATGAACAGTAATATAAGGTGTTGATATGACCTAATTGAGAGACAAAATCGGCAATTTTTGGATTTGGAAAAAAGTACTGAGAGTTGGCTTTAATAGCTCAAATGTTTAATTGATAAAAAAAAACGGGCGTTTTTTTGTGTTTGTTTTTGTTGGTTTTTTTTTGGCAATAATTAATTATTGCATTCCGCGACAAGTGAAACCGACTATTTTCTTTGTTTTCCGTGGAAGCTGTAAAGCTACAATTGCCTAGTTATGCTTCGATTCGCGTTGATACGTTCGTCCCCCTGAGTTTTGGACCTATTCAAATAAGTCAGAGAGGGATCACCTAGCTTCTACGGAAAATGAAAGAATCCAAATGCACGTGCCACACCTGATTATCTTGGAGGACACTCCGGTCATTAACTCACTCACCTTCCACCGCACTATAGTGTATTTCCGTCCTTAACATTGCTCCCAATAAGTACAACATGATTAACAGAAGTCCTTGCCTTCATTGATTTTTTTCACCTCCGCAAGAATATGGTAATGGGTCCACATATCAATATGAATCGAGTATAATCGTAATCCAGGAAAGAAATCGCACAAATGCCCCATAACTCTAACGGCTCGTAATATCATTGAGGTTTTTAAACAAACCATTTTGATTTTTTGCTTAAAAAAGCAACCATTTCCTGACCTTTACTGACTTTGACAGCTTTTGACGTCTAGACAACATTTTTTGTGTGTTTTTCAATGGTGTTTCAACTATTTTACATTGAAAATAATTAACCCAAAAATTATTTTATTTAAATGTCAATTCTGGGTTTGTAATTTTCGTTAACTAATTGTTTGAACATCTCTTTAGCGTTGGTTTGTTATACTCTAATTAACAAATGCATGCGTTGAATGTTCCTTTCAAAATACATGGGTATGGCTAATTTAATTAAAACTAAGTTTTTATATTTATTTACTCAATAATAAGAATTGTGTGTTGAAAGATTACTGTGAACGCCAACAAATTAGAAAATTAAGAACCGCCGTTCCTGTTTGTTTCCGATCGTGTGTTTAGTATACAGCTATTTTTTTACAAGTTGGTGCTGTATTGGTCGTGCTCGCAGCCTAAAAAAAAAAAACGTGTCGGGTTTTCAAATTTGCCACGTGCCCTCCCGACCGCACAAGACTGCAACAGGACAGTCCATACCTTTTCCCTCAGAGCAAGCTAATTGAATTAAAGGTGGGTGACCTTATCGACAGCCCTTGCCCCTCCCACCTTTACTCATCCATTCAAAATTGGGGATTTGGGTACAGAGAAAGTGCATCTGCCAAAACTACACATGAAAAAAGAAAACTGCCACGATTTTTTAATAATACCAGTCTTTAGCAGTCTGGTAAGGCCGTTTTCTACAATAAAACTCAAATAATCACCGGGCCAGGTGACTGAAGCCTTTAGAAAAGTGAACATTGCAAGCCCCCCACCCGCCACCCCACCACAGCGCAGGAAGAGAACCATCCACCCTGCACTGCGGTGCCATTGAGCTTGGATGGGCAGCCAATTCCCCGCCCCCCTCGTTCCAAAAATCTGGAATAATAATTAATATAATAACATACATTTATAATGGCGCCTTTTCCGACGTTACAACCGCAGAGTATGAACATGAAAAGTAAACAAAATGGAAAAATACAGCAAAGATATAAACCTAAGGATACAAATGATTTACATAGATTGAATGAATTGGAATTATTAGCACATCTTCTGAATGACATTGGCAACAGATTCCACAGATGTGGAGCTGCACTTGGAAAAGGCTCCTTCCCCCAGCACATTCTTTTGGTCCGAGGCCCCAAGAGGTTAACACTACCATAAGAGCGAGTTCTCGTAGAGCCCTGAGAGAGGTTTTTTTCACAACAAGGCAGGATTGCATGTATTGGGAGAGAAGCCCCTTCAGAGACTTGTAAACATACAATGTCTTATAAATGACCTTTCCCGACCGGTACCCCCCAAATTGCAATTTCGTTTTCAAGAGATGGAGTAGCAGATTCAATTTGGGCTTGCAACATATTAGCCGTGCACATTTGTTTTGCACTTTCTGCAAGCGACTGCGATCTCCTTAGATATAATACCATTTAATAACATATTGCAATAATCAAGTTTTGATATACACGCTCTAACCTGTAATTTTGACATGTTTCATAGTCAATATACGAACAGATCCTTCCTGTTGAATGTTGCTTATCAGCCAATTAACATATCTACATAATTGAGTGACATGATCAGTCATAGACATCTGACGATCAAAAACAACCCCCGAGTTTCGAACCAGATTAGACGGAAATATCTCAAATCGCCAAGAAGAATAACTGGATAATTTTCCAGTTTTCCCTCTGATGATGAATAAGATGAATGCAGCAAAGAATTCCGTCTTGTCTGTATTCCACCTGAGTTTGTTCTCATGCATCCCGTGCTGATGTCGATACAGCTTGAAAGCTTAAACAGAGCACATTGGACATCTCCCGGAATATTGGGATCAGGTGTGATATATATCTGGGATATCGTCGGCATATATGTGGTATTTTACATTATGATATCTTAATATTTGACCAACAACATTATATTATAACACAAAACCTAAGGGTCTTATCATGTCGAGCCTTGGGGAAAGCACAGCCCAAATGAAATTTCCTTCGAATATGCCCCAAAATAACAAAACAACCTGCCACATCTATTTATCAAAAATACGAACTAACCACTCCAGGCCGAACCAACAACAACCACAGTCATCTCTAAGCCTTTGTACATAATCCTGTGCTCACCCCGTATCGAATGCTGCTGATAAGATCTAACATTAGCAACAGAACAGCTTTATGATCATCAAGGGCACGCAAAAAATCATTTTGGGGACGCAGGCTACAGCAGTCCCGCCTACTAAGCGCCTCCGCACAGTATCAGACTGAAAGGCTCAGAAAGGCATTGGTGCATTGTGTGTGTTCTATTAGTTGATATGAAGCACACTTTTCCAACACACTGGAAGTAAATTGCAAGTTTGACACTGTGCATGTGCTTGGCCTCTGTTTCGACGAGATGCTTGTCTTCAAAACAGGAAGTGATGATTGCCTTATGAAAATTTCTGTAAAAATACCAGAGTGTGAATGAGGTGTTTTTATACTTACACAATGTAGGACAGCAAAGGACAATCAATGTGCTGCTTACCAACCAGGGTGGGCATAGGGTCCAGGGCACAAGATTGTTTGGCACTTCATAATGACATTAGCAACTCTTCATTGGTCATGTTCTTAAATTCAGGAAACAAACACGCAACGGTTTTGGGGTTTGAACTCATTACTACACATACTCTTACCAGGGACATGCAGTCAACTTCATTACGTATTTGTTCTGTGAACCGTGCCAACAAAGAATTTGCCAAAGTCATCAGCAAGGGTTTTAGGACAGTCATGTCAGGGAGAGGGCTTTGTTGGTGTGATGGAGAGCGCATGCCGGGCGTAAAATAATCTTGACACGACAGTGTACTGAGGGGTCCGTATAAAAAAACTGCCTTAGCTTGGGGGATGACAATCTTAAACAATTCTGTGTGGAATTCACCATATTCAATATAGGCTGACACTGGATCTTGGGTCGCCAGATTCGTTCACACGCCGACGTTTCTTCTGGCAGTGTCAACAGATTCACACCGTACCAGGCAGGACGTTGTTTAAACCCTGCAGTTTTGGTGGAGGGAGGGGGCATGAAGTATCGAGAACCTCAGAGCCTCGCTTTATTGTAATCATCCATTAGGTCCATTGACATTGTCAGATTCACGACCACTGATATCACACATTCTTCACATCAAGATCCTAGAGAAGGCACATGATCAATTTGCTTATATTGCCGCCAAGTAAAAGTAACCATTTCTGCAGATGGTTTGGGCAAATATAAGACACAGTTAATCATGAAGTGTTCCGCCCACTGGTATGGGCTGTTCCCTCCTACAATATACTATTAGTTTGGGGGGGGGGGGGGGGGGGCGCTCTAGCTCATCTATGGAAAAAAATATGCAAAATGTTTACCTGTTTTGTGAATGTTGACACTGGCATTTCTATAAGCGGATTTTGCTACGCAATCCCATCCAAAAAATCAATAGCTGATTCAGATGATTTATTCCACTACGGTACATTTCCACGAGTATTTTATAAAATTTTCATTGCACACCAATATGATTTTTTTCTTGAAATTTAGTTTATATATTTCCTATAATTATGGAGCATGGGTATAGTAGCAGTTTGCTGCTGTAACCTGCAAATCACGACCTTAGTACACCTTTACGGCAAGTTCTCACAATTGATTTTGTCTAGTATAGCTCTTGCATCTCCCTAGCTTTATATCAGTTATCGTAATTGTGTTGCCACTGCTTTTGTGATTTAAAAATAAAGAGCCAATTTTGCATGTGGTCAAAGAGCCCCATCACACACCTGTATTTTGCTACTGACTCTGCCTCCCCCACACCATTATATTGAAGGCCTGCATCAGGTAGAAGGCATTTATCAAAATATGTTATCAGTAGCTATCAGTGTAAACACTTACCTGGGTTTTGAGGAAACAAAGGCAGCAAAGTAGCAGTCAGCAAGAAGATTACATGAAAAGAAAAACAACAGAAGAAATTGGGTTAGGCAAATATCTTTTTGCATAATAGGGTCCCAGATTTTACCAGTTCAATCAAATTAAGTGGCATAAAACTCCTTTTCTCTCATTTACCCTGTGAAATCTTAGGGCTAAAAGATGCTGGTTTTGAATTTATTTTAAAACTAGATTTTTACAGTTCTCAGCTGTCAGGACTATATTCAAAGAATATAAGCACATTTTAATAACCAGACACATAACCATACACACACATACACACATGAAATGCAAAGTGGTCCTGCCAGCTATGCGGGTGGCCCACCAAAAGGCCCATTTTGGTCATTTGGTTATCATGTGACTGTTGTCTCTGTACAAACCCTAAATGTTCCTGACTCTAACAAAAAGACAAAGACCTTCAAAGATGGTAATTGTCCTAAATAAAAATTATGTCAACTGGTTCCTAGCTAGGCTAGAGCAAATTACAAACTTCAAATTGAGTTGTGAAAAAGTTTTATTCCATTTTGGTATGCTTATAAAACAACACTGTCCTGTAACTGTCCTGTCCTTCCTTCCTAGTTTAATGTTGTGAGGTCAAGTTAGTCCTTATGTCGCAACATGGTTTTTGCTGTTTTCCGTGTTGGTTACTACATTTGTTTAAATTTGTGTGTGTGTGTGTTTTTTTGCACCATCAAACATGGGACACACACTTTTCACTGAAAAATGCAGACACACAAATTTCCAAGGATGTCCTCGGTTGACAGACATTGTCAAAATCTGTGTTAAAACCCATGGTCCGTATGCACAAAAAGTTCGACCAGGTCTACACCTGGTTTAAGTTAAACTAGTTGTGGTCCAAAATTGACAGTTCTTTACATTTCTTTTCTTATAGTAACTAAGCAACTTTTAAAGTTAAAAGTGCAAATTTCAAAATTAATACAAAATATTTCATGTCTTCCTGCTCTGGTGGGACTAATTACACTTAGACCAGGTCTAACTTTAGACCTGGTCTAACACTTTTGTGCATATGGACCCACGATCCTCTGTGAAAGTCAAATCTCTGTAAGTCCATTTGGTGGTTGGCCTGAGCTGGGGTCAAAACTCATCAATTGAGAGATTATTGTGTGTGTGCACTTCATTCCCATAATATATTTAATTAAAGTATAACAAAAGAAGACTTAGCCCGCTGGACCGTGTGGCTTGCATCTATAGGTGCTCATACATTATATGATCGAAGGCTGGGGGGTTCATTTCCCAATTAGGGCATAAATTTTTAATTGATCATATTCGGGAGTTAGAGATGTCAATGAACTTTAACTTGACAACTGACTCACAGCTACCTTTGACCTTGGTATGTGACATTGACCTCATCATCAAATGAGGATCCCCATGTTGCATCTAATTTATTGTTTTAAATCCATTGAAGTATGCTATATACAGGCAAATGCTAACCCTTTTTCATTCACAACAACACAACATCAACACACTTCCTGTCCTTAAGGCCTGGCAACACAAAAAGGTAGGGATTGTTTTTAAATTAGAATGATAATATTCATTACCTTTTTTGGCACAATAGAGCAATTTTACAAACCCTTCCCAGCCATTAATCCATGATTTGGGTATTTATTCATATCAAGTCTTTCTTAGGGTGTTTTTGTATGGGAAAGTAAAATCCGTGTTTTATTCAGTTTTGGCATTCCTAACTCGGGATTATTTAGAAGTTAATTTAATGAGGTGCTTACCGCATTTTACAGGCAAGTTTTCCCCTCCCCGAGTCAAACCCAGGAATCACTGCTGTCCAACTGGTATGCTTTGTTCTATTTACGTATACACACTAAGCACCATGTCTCTTGTTTCATTTCTTTTTGCAAACATTTTATTGATAAATTCAAGGAATTGTTAACAGTTAGTGACTATTGTATACCATTTCTAAACAGCAAGAGCATAAAGATGATATTCTATCATATTATCTATCTTAATTAAGGGTAGCACATACGAAAAGATCACCATAAGACAAGTAACTACAAACACCAACAAACATATCACACTTCAAACTTTCATTTCAAACAAATCCCCATGACTTGTAGTGGGGACCAACCCATGTTAAGATTTACAATTTTTCTACTGCAACAACCTTAAATTTAGAACTGAATCAATTAATGATATAAACGCCCAGCAGCATAGGATCCAGCCTAAAATCCATTTGATGGCTAGCTCCAACCCAATACTATCAGAGGAGTCAGTCCCTGAAACACAAATTAACACACAAATAACACAACACAACACCACAAACTGAATTTCCATTTTCACACAATTAGTCTATGGAAGAATACATGTTTTCCCCATGCACCCACCCAAAAAAAACTAAGTTACAGAGATAAAATTAAAATGTGATAAATAAAGGTCTCAAAAACTGTTTAAAATGCATAGATTTTCACAAAAGCGGTTGTTTAAGTTGTGGGTATGGAACATGAACAATAGTTTGCACTGTCTAGGATGTTTAGTAGGTGTTAAAATTTGTGTGTAAAGTTAGCCACCTCTTGTCAATTTATATGTGTTTTTTGTCTCTTGGGCCTCTTTCCCCCCTCCTCACCCCCCTGGCGCTTCTCCCTTTTGCGTGTCTTCCCCTTTGACATTTCCAACAGGCGGCAGGCTCGTACAAACACAAGGTGACAACATCCCAAGGTTGTGCAAGAGTGAAACATGTAAAAAAATGTTCCCGCCGTAAAAGGACCAGCCAAGGGCACGGGTATCACATTATCACTCCCTACCTCTGTACACTGAACCTCAAAGATATATTAGTCAACTATTATTAGGAAAAGGAAAAATGAAAGGGCAACGAGATATTTCAAATAACACGTGTCCTGAAAAAATATGAAAATTCTGAGTTTGGCACGGTGTAAAAGTTTTATCTCAAATCTCTCCCAGCTGTAGTAATTAAGCTGAGAATGTTTCCTTTGGTAAAAAATTGTGAAAATTTCTAATTTTGTATATAGGAGGAAAATTAACGAAATTCCGCCTATGTTTTCTAATGAATATAAGCATATACAAATTCGCCTTTTTGTTTTCCATTTAATTATTTTCTGTAACCCAAATAAAAAGGTAGGGAATCTTTTGACTATCTAATCTATATGAATCTCTACCTAACACAGAAAATATGGATGATTTGAAATCTCTCTCGTTGGCACCTTTACTGCATCATAATAATAATATAATAATAGCATTTTATATCAGTTTAGCATAACATGATCAAAGCGCTTTACAGTTACATAATCAATCTATAAAAACAGCTTTAATTACCACCCAATTTTTCCAATATTAATAGATATTAATAAGCCAATGCTGAATGAGCGAGTTCCTAAATGGCAACTTCAGAAGGCCAACTGGCCCAGAGTTAATGATAGCTTGTTTAGCTTTAATTAAATAGCAAGCTTTTGGTACATTGAAATCCTCTTTCTTCATTCACCTTACATTTTGATTGAGATAGCCATAATCAATCCCAACGTCTTCAAAAGCTATAGTAAACACAAGCCATGGTTTAATGCTGAATGTAAAGTCGCCTATTGATTGTCGCAAAAGTGCATACATGTTTGTAAAATCGACCACAAAGAACAACTTAAGAAATATCAAAAGATCCTGTGCTAAAGCTGTCGTCAGTATTAAACCAGAGCATCAAGGATGCAGTAGCCTATAAAATGATGCCATTCAAAGACAACAACACCATCCTTTAAAGACCTTTATATATTAATTTACATAGAAAATGGCACATACAATTTTGTTTATGACTTTTAAAGCCAGGTTTTGGCATCTATATTAATAATCCCAGAGTATTAATTATTCACTCTGAGATAACTTAAGGCCAAAATGTTGTTTTTATATGTACGATAATACAAATGCGCCTTAAATCATTGCAATATGTTTTTTTTTTTAAATGGTTACTTCATTGGTCATACTGAATGTAACTAATAACTATGATTGACCCCACCTTAATATGCCACACTAATCTGAGCTTTTTTTTTTTTTTAATTCATGCACTGGGATTGGACTTCAGTGATGCAGCTTATCAAATAGCCCATCATGGAGTAGGCCTATGTTAAACTTTATGACTTAACAATCTATTTTTGGCTTACGTTTACCCAGCACCACAAAATATGGCCTGGCCATACAAGGATACATTCTTGCATTAGAAAGTTTGCCCTGGTCTGCAAAGCAAACATTTTTTAGTCAGTATACTTTGGGAAGGTAAATGTGAGAAGTAGAATGAAGGCAGTGAAAAATCCTTCTTTTATGGAAAAGAACTTTCCATAAATAAAAAAATGGAAAGAGTTCCATATATGTACCCCCTTTAAAATTGTACAGAAACAAACTTTTATTTATGGTCTTACACTAACGGAAATAACCCTAACCCTAAGGCAAAATAATAAAAAAATTGCATGTAGAACTTTAAGAGTGGTACAATATGGAAACAAAACAAATGAAACTGGCTAATTAGATAATAACCTGATAGTGGAATATCACGTAGGTCTAATACATGTTAATTTAGGTGAAAATACAACCTTTAAAGAAAACTTTTAAAAACTTTACTTTTTATATCAATAACAGGTTCTTCAAAATAAAAAACAAAACTTCATTTTATTTTAAAAAACATGTTTTTTTTTCTTGTGTGTGAGAGGTCTACAATATCTCAGTTTAACTGGTTGAAACAATTATTCATTGAAGAGCTTTGAGTTACGCATTTGCAGTTACAATATAGCCTACTTGAATTTTTCAAACCATGCATCTCACAAACGGGAAAATAATAAACAGCACCATACTTTTGCTCACGTTAATAACAAGCGCTCAATAGAATACTTTTCCTCTAAATGTGATTGATTCCATAAAGTACGTTAGATGCTGAAATGTTACTCTTAATTTAATCTTTGGTTTATTTCTCTGTTAAAAATCTGTTAACTTGTTATCTTCTGTTAAAACTTCTAAAGTAACATGCCAGGACATAAGTTGGGTTTTTTAACCTAACTAAAACATTCAACACAATTGCAATAACAACTTTTTCCAAGATCCAGTGTCAAATAAAATCGGCATAGAATTATGTTTCTTATTTGTATGACAATAAACTATAGTGTAACAGACAATTACAAACTATCTATTGATATTTAGAATTCCTTTTCTTTTACACTATATCAATTTGCCACATTAAATAAGCAAACATAATTTAACAAGAAGAGTCCTTACAATCTGCCCTAATGCATTTAGCTTCTGACATAACAACTAGATTTTTAATCTTGTTATTATTTGCATACCTTACACTAACGTTATGGAGGGAGAGGTATTATATTAAAGGACACACCAACACTATTGTGTCAGAAGATACTTTATTAATGTTAGGGGGGGATTTATGATCTATTCTTCTTTGAATCTTGATGATGGTATATGAACTATTGTTTTCACACTCTTCTCCATTGCTTTAAAGACACTATCAGTGATTTGAAAAATATTTGAATGTGCAGGAATAGCTTCAAAGTGAAGGATAAGTCTGTAGAATTCTCCATAAGTTACCTTTTCCAGCTGTAAGAATTGACAGAAAAGGAGAAAACGGCAGTGTTTCCAAGATACGATTTCTCCTTCAATTACGTTTTGTAGTAAATGTCCATACAGACAGAAATGACAAAAATCTCCGTTGGTCCTCATTAGGTTGTTTCTGGTCTTATCATTTGGCAGGGTTATGTTAGGATACCTGTACTTGTTACTACATGTAAAACTCTGATCTGATTTTTGATGATTTTTCGATTTGCTGATCTTTAAAGCAAATCACTGATAGTGTCTTTTAACTAAATAAAATTATTTTTCATTAGGCCCGGAGTCATTGCTATTCAAGCAGTGTTTTTCTACACTACTAAAAGTTTTAACTTCGTTTTCGTCCTTAATTTATATCCACATGTTTTGAAAGTCCTAATCATGTGAAAGCCTGTTTTTTGTGCATCTTATAATGCATACCAGTGCCTTAATTTCACACCTCTAAATAATCTGAAAATAAGTAATATGTAATAACAAATGCGCCTTTAATTTCACAATGCAAATTTTACAATAGCAATGGTTACTTAGTATCATGCATATTTGAAATATTATAATGTGAACCTGCAAAATGCACATGAATCTGAGCTTTCTGTTGTTTTTGTCTTTGTAAATAATTCATTTTTTCATGCAACAAGGACTTCAAGTTATGTCGGCCATCCATTTAGCCTCATGGGAGACCTATGCAAACCTTAGGACCTACCGTACCGGTGGATTAAATTAGTAATTTGATTTTTACACAGAACCACATATGTGCCAAATTTTAATGAAAACACAGTTAAAATCATATTTTAAATTGATGGAACTTCCTGGTTATTCCATGTTCAATTCAAGGAACACAATTTTTTTTTCTGGTATAATATTTTAAGTGTCACTATTTAATCTGAGGTGACCTAATGGATGTATAATCCAAGTGTCGCATGAATTTGCAAATGGAGCTGTGAATCCTTAAACACGCAGTTTGAGAGTAACTCCTAACTTCGATCTTTTGGTTTCTTCCAATCTCTCACTGTACTTAATTTGCATGTAACTTGACGTATGTAATTAGTCCCTGCCACTAGTAAATGAAGTAGCCGATGTAAATAGATATGTGTGGATCTGTGATGTCTTGTGATTGGTTGATTGATTTCTTAGACTATTGTGTGTACATGGAGTTATTAACTCCCCTGGTGGTGTACGTGGAATTGTTTTCGCGCGAAGGCGCTGAGAGGATGTGATTTGGTGTAATACATGCCCAAGGAAAAATAATACATGACTGTCTGTTTTGCGGCGCAGATTATGGTTTGCATGATAACAGTGGAATAGGCTATGTATGACATCATGTATACATGCATGAACAATTACATGGGTGAAATTAATCGCATATGAAACCATTGTGGCACAAGAAATTAATGTAATAGATGGGATTATTTTGTTTTGCCACAACGATATTGAG
>JAMKCH010011709.1:0-26971 GCA_023653785.1 Ophioderma brevispina
TTGGAAAAAATATTGTGGTTTTAAGATCTTTTTAAATTTATCAAAGTGATACTCCTGTTTGAAGTTTGGTCACCAATAGTTGGGGTGTAATTCTTTCCGAGACACCTTGTAGTATTGGGGCTTGTCTCGTATGAGGTGACAAGATTCCCTCGGTGAAATTTCTGACCTCTGGTTGTTAACACGCAAGACTTTGTAACACAATAAAAAACATTTCGGTTGAGGCAATTGAAACATTAATTTCATAGTTAGAAGGAGATGACCTATATGCATGATTCTATCAACGAATCTATGGCCGAGGCGAAAATAAGACAAACTAAGGGTAGCTGTTGCAGGCCAAAAATGGTATAATGTACTATGTTATTAAATACGAATTTTAAAGTTTGCAAACTGCAAAACGTGCGTTGATTAAAAATAACTTCACCGGTAAAGGATATCACTCAGGAATAAGTGCCCTAAAAGTTTGTTTAAACAAGGAGCTATGCGTTCTCGAAGCCATCGACCGCAATCAAATAAATGTAAATTCACGAGGTATCACTGGTTAACTTAATCCGTCATCGTATCTAGAAACTATCCATCGAACGTTTGTAGAACTCCTTCCCAGTGAATGAAGTCGGTGAAGTTGTCACATTTCTTGATAGCATAATCGTCAACCTATAAATATAAGTTAGAAAAGGTATTATTTCGCATCTCAGATGTCCCTAAAAAATCGAAAGCCACTGATTTTAGCCCTGATGTAAAGCTTTCCATCAAAAAATCTCCATCTGAAGCGGAGATGAGAATGAATTCGTTGGTACAAAAATTGTGAAATTTCTAATGTCGTATGGAGCCAATACGAAATTCAGCCTATGATTTATATTGAAATAGAAGTTAAGGACATTTCTGTAGACAAATAAGCAAGGTAAGAAATCTATTGAGTGTTAATTTATATGAATTTAGCTATTATGGCACAAGATTTGAACCCCCCCCGTGCCTCAAAATCTATCGTTGCACCTTCAAGCTCCAACGATCGTGGTTAGATGGGCTTTACTTGCTACAGCAAACGAGTGTGGCATCTAGAAAATACAGTTTTGACCCATCCACTCAAATATGAGCAGCGAGGTCTTATGATCAAGCCCATTAGCATAGTTAATAATTGATAAGGATGCCACAAGTTATGGGGTTTTCATCCTTTTCAATTACGTGATGAGGTCGGGTTGTTAAATTTGTAATATTTTTAAACGGGCTTTCACATACAGCTTACCGCGCTAGTCCAGTGTGTATCCGCAACCAGTCCTTAATCGAGGACTCTTTTTAAAAACAGTTTCAGATTCATTATGTACAAAACTCGTGACTCATATGTAACTTTCATACCGCATTCATTATCGGTTATTAGTTCGTTAGGCGCAATTCAGTTGTAGAAACAAAATTCAGACATACGAAAATGCATATCTCATTCAGTTATGTTTACTTAAATTTAACAACACCCGAATGAGTCGGTTTTGTGACACTTCCAGAAACAATGTAAATAAAAATACTCAGTCCTGCGATTTGGTCAAAAAAATGTTTACCTTACAAATGTCCCCGTTCGGCCTGACGCCAATGTTGCACAAACAAAAAATAAAATCTTGAAATGTCACATGTTTGTACTACAACATGTTGGTGGGGCGAGGGGTGTTAAAATGGTCAAGAAAAACTTTCAAAAGTATTTTCACCCAATACCACTGTAGGTAAGGAAAAATCATTAGAGCAAAATGTCTAACACGGTTATTCCAAGATTGTAGTGGCTATTACATTCCGACGAACGAAACGAACAGGCTCGGGACCCATTGCGATTACACGCTTTATTCCGTTTCAGACATTTTATACTCTGACGGCATAAAGAGTGTAATCCCAATGGGTGCACTGAGCCTGTTTCGTTTGTCGTTTCGTCGATATCATAAGCCGATTGTAGTTCACTATCATGACATCGCAGTCTCAACCCCCTCCCCTTGGCGTACTTTTGGCACCGAGACTGCTGTTATCTTTGAATTTGCACGCTATTGATCGAAAAGCAATGTTTCATTGCCAGGTGCGAAAGTGGAATAAGATCGATGAAACCATACCGAACTCGTCTGCCATGTAAATATGTTCACATCTTTTGCCTACAATTGACAAAGCCGAAACTGAAATTGTTTAAATACGAAGCCTAAGATCTGTAGTTTGATCATGCATGTCTCAATATTGTTACGCCTTAGAGCCATGATCGTAACTACAGAATTGTGAAACCACTAAAGAGCAGATAACTACCTTTATCAAAGGAGTGTACTTTGGATGAAATAGATCATGGGGAGGAGGGTTGGTTATATCGTTGTAAGCAACTGCATAACACATAGCCTTTGTCGCTAGGGTTTGTGGAGCCCGGTGGACCAGATTTGCTGTTCGTTATCAAAATTGAGGAAAAAGGAATTAGTATCTTTTCTTCAAACTAATTGGTACTCCAGGTCAATAAATATGTGTACAATTAATCAAGTTCCCTATTCGGAAATCCATATCGGACATGGCTGAGCTTTCGATGACCTGACGACTGTCATCTTCAGGCAAATGATAGACCCACGAGCGTGCAATTTTTTAGCTACATAAAACTTTCCCCCCGATCAATTGGACTATTTTAAGGAAAATTTTGAGAAAATGTACGAGAGCATGTCAAATTCACTCTGTGTTGAGAAGCTGTTACAGGGTGGAACATAATGTGATTGGTGACAGGCCAATTGAGTAGCATCTTCTTGGAAATATTTGCAATGAGGTATTCTTATGGTGTTTGGATTTCTTTGTAGTGATGTTTTATGATGTGTAGGTGCTTGCCCGAGTTCGTGCTGTTCTTTGGCCTTTCATTGTTGCATCGGTTTGGTAAGCGGCGTTGAGGACATTGCTGGACAATACAAAACGACGGGTTCTTACGTGGATCTGCAGTCTGGTCTGTCAAAAAGTTGCACAATTAAGCATTATTGCTGAGGACCAGCCACTTGAAGCAATGTTCAATGTGTAATGCTTTAACGTGAATCAGAGATATGATGCAGCTTTTTACAATCAATACAACTACCTGTTTTAATTGGTTCAAAACTTATGGCAGCTGGCACAAAGGGTTTGTTATTGGGACACGCGGTAGTAGTCTTAACAGATTACTGCATTTATATCTTGTGGACAGTGGCCCAAACTAAAATGTACACCCTTTCACCTCGGAAATAAGGCTCAAATTGGATGACGTAAACATGAATGGGTCCTTTCATACAGTAATAGGTTTATAGACTATGGGGCGTGGACCAAATAACCAACTGTATAACAAAATTTCTGTTGTCCCCATCGAGGGATAAGGGAACACAAATGTGTAAATTCATAATAAATTATTACAATAACATAACTGTCTGTTCCCGAACATAAAACTGGCACAATTTTCTTAAAAATAATAAAATGTCACTCCATTTCTTTTTCCCAATATCAGAGACCAATGGATATGGATAGACTTCAGCAAACCATGAGCTAAAATATTACAATGGGCCGGTATGTGGGGCAATTGTTATAGCCAGGTGTTACACCTCCACGATTTCGGGTTGAGTACAATACCCGTCCTCTCTTAATAACGAACCAGTGTACATTATAATATAGGTCGTTGAACCTAGGTTTTCTTCTGAAAGCGCGGTGTAAATTGAATAGTATATGAAGTTAGAAATAAGTTACGGATTTTGGTTCGTCACCAAAGTTGTTAGGTCAAAGCTTGCCCAGCAACATTCTCTCATGTGTTGTTCAGTTTCTTCCTTTTCGAATAACTGATGAAAAACATGGCCAGTAAAGTGAACACGCACTATAGAAGCTCAAGTTTGTTATTTGTGAATGAGGTTATTATTTTGTCCTGAAAAAGGTCTGAGAGAGCGGTAACAAGCTTGAAATCTATTCAGCTGCGCAACAATAATACCAATTGTTCCTGCACTCCCAGAGGAAAGAGAATCTAAAGTGTTTTTCTACACCGTATACCGGGCCGGTGATGAATATCGTTAACTCCATTGTTTGTGAAGTCTATGTGTAATCCACTAGTCACTGATATTGGGGAAATGAAATTGAAGTGACATTTATTCTTGTTCAAGAAAAATGTGCCAGTTTTATTTGTGGGAACAGAGATTATATGATTTTTAATATTATATGAATTACACTTGGTTTTTCCCCCTAGCCCCCCGATGGAGACAGCAAAACAACATGATAGAAGGACATGCCCCATAGTCTATTTGGGCTTACTGTATTTTGCGAAACGAAGCGAACATCTCGTTAGAACTCCCATTGGATTACAAACTTTATTCCGTCATGCATTGAATAACGTGCGCATAACGGAATAAAGCGTGGTAATCCAATGGGAGTTTCTGTTTCGTTTCGCAAAATACAGTAAGCCCAAGGTTTAGCCAAGTTGACACAGAAATATTTTTATATTTTTTTTGAATGTTGCATTTTTTGGCACACACTGTACAAAACATTGTGCCAAAACAGAATACGGATACAATTTTAGAAAATGGCATTACCGTGGTGAAAATCCGCATCACCGGGGTCAAGTTCCACATTGCAAGCATTAATGTTATCTGCAGTAACTGCAATCTGTTTGGTTCAACTTGCATTGACCACCGAACCGTTTATATGATCACTCTACTCCTTATGCGAGCCTGAAGTACCTGAGCGACATAAAAATACCGGTATTTTGTGCTTCTTTGAAGTGGAAATGCAGAGTAGATAACGTAGATAAGATGTTAGAATAAATGAGATCACCTAAAACTGCTCACTAGTCAAAGGTTTGAGATGAATGAATTTTTGTTTTGATGTAGTAAATATTTAGGTGTAGTATAAAAATAACATAAGATATAGCATAGCAAAAAATTCTGATCCTGAATTTTATTACAAAGTGTAATGTTATATATGAAGGACTTATAGTGATAGCCATGTGGACACAATTTTGTATAAATATGAAAAAACACATGATGGTTTAAAAGGTTTGGGCGGGGAGGAAATTCTCTGAGTCAGGAGTATATAAAAGGCGTTTGATATCGTTGACCATAACATCATCAACCTCGCTAGGTGGTTCGACACATTGACCAACACATGTGGATAGACCTAAATTCCAGAACAAGCAGGTTTTTCCCGGCTAGGCAAATCACCACACAAGCCAAGTATCAACTCAACAATTAAATGGTTTCGAGAAGTGTTTGGTAACCGGGGTCGTGTTCGTCGACCTATCAGCAAAACTATGAACGGTTAATCACAGATGTCCCCTTCCATTGATAGATATATAAGATATTGAGAACTCAGCAAGGAAATCCGCTTGACTTAGCCTCAAAGGATTCCTTGCAAACAGGGTGTTCTTTGTCAAGCTAGGAGCGAAGGAGAGCCGATGGAGGTAGACTCAAGAATGGCCGACCTCAAGGGAGGTGCTCGCACCTCTCCTGTCACTTCTATAACAACGACCAAACCTAGGAGTGCAGGAACTGTACTTTTATCTATACCATACAATCTTAGGGAATAAGCCGCGAAGATCCAGCTTCACAGTTGTTCAGAGAGACTCTCCCAAGCTTTTGATAGTACAAATCCATCCAAGACACAGGTGTGGTGCTTTCAATCCAACGCACCCGTTAAAGCCAATCGTCCGATAAAACATGACCCTGGTCAGGAACACCCTAGAGACTGTGATAAACACTGTCTACCTAGAAGTTACCCTGGACCGCACTCACTCTTTTTTATGGCAAGTCCATTCAGAAAACAAACTTGCAAATATCCAGGTGTTTGGTTTGTTCACTGTTACGTAGATAACTATTCTCGTTTGTAATTGTTTTGTTTAAAACAAAAATTGGATAATCATGTTTTCATCCGAAGGCGTAGCCTGGGCTTTATCGGTGGGGCAGGGGGAAGCCCTGGATGGGGAAGGGCCATTACATTACCAAGGTAAAAATTCACCGAATGGAAATTTGGTATGTCAAGTGTGTGTGTTTTTTTTTCTCTTATTATCGCTGAACGATTGGGGGGGGGCGCGGGCGTGTTTGATTCGTGCAGTGCGACCACATCATGATTTATGGCTAAAGATGTGGTTAAGTCAGTTACTATCCCATTTTGAAAGATCAAATCGTTTTTGAATAATGCCATGTGGCAAACCACACAACTCCGCTTTTTCGAAGTACACTAACTAGTCAAAAAATTATCAAGAGACTTCTTAGATTTCATTGATCGAAACTTTCTTTCCTATGATTATAATTAGTATATTTTAAAATCACCTTTGAATACCTAAATATTTTGACGTTTGTAGCGATGTAAATTGATCCAAAATTGCGAGCTCCATGGGAAATATCTACACATATTCACATGTGTGATGCCAATTCTTCGGATATTATTAATGTTGCTATAGTCAATCATATTCAAACGGGATCTAGGAATTTTCTTAGGCTGGGGCTGTTTTACATTTTAAAGCGAGCTTGGTATTTTTAAGAATGACCAGGAAATGGAGTTATTACCGAGCCGCCCTCGTAACGAGAGAACATGGCTTCATGTGACAGAAAGTATACGCTGAGCTGAGGGGTCATTACACAAGTCTTGAAATGGACACTACCAATGATCAATGGCTACTACTGCAGCTGGCGGGTTCCGTGACCTGAATTCTGATTTGCCACATTATGCTGTCTTCAAATACGAAGATTGGTAGAGTGTGCCCCAAAAAAGCATGTTTAAATCCAGATTACTCAGTCGGACATACGTACAATGTATGGATATACGATTACCAATTTAGGCGTTGTGCAAATGATTGGTAAAATCTTTTAAAATCAGTCTGAATAAAAAAATAAAACAAGCGATCGATTAAGTTATATAACGGAACTCGTTAAAAGGCTGGGTCCACGCATTCTACCCCTGATACACACTTGGAAGTGTTAAATGGCATGTTATCAAAACTAAATGACCCAGATTTCATCTATTGTCATACTTTTGACTTCCGTGTTTCGTTGAACCTTGGCTTCAACACTCAATCAATTTAGGGTGAATGGATTTGATCAGCTGAGTGTGGTTCGTAAAAGGCTAATACAGCTGGGCGCCACTAGGTGGAATCTCATTCTACTTTTCGGCCTTTCATCAATATATCTGTTAATCAGTACTAGCATCTCGGAAATATCTTTGGATAAACCTGTCGGTTAATGTCGTAAGATTTGATCTATAGCGCTTGTATACAGATCACCCCCAGATTCACCTTTTTCCAAAAACCGAAGATATCTTGATATTCTACAAAGCGAATATGTAATTATCTTTCTCAATTTCCCGATGCTAAATTTCTCTTTTTCGGTGACTTTAATGGAAGATCTGGTAATGATGACGATGTCATCTTAGGAGATGAAGCCCGGTGGGGGGATGGGATTCTGATCTTTATGTGGTTTTAAGAAATTGAAAAAAGAAATAGTGCGGATACTCATGTAAATAGATTCGGTATTGATCTATTGAACTTTGTCATGAAACCGGTTTTAGAATAATTAATGGCAGGGTTGACAAGAAAAAATTGGCTTTTTCACCTTTATTGGACATCAATGGAAGAAGTGTGGTCGCCTCCGAATAGCAAAATTTTCTTCTTTAAGCTTTTGAGAATATGAAATCTTCCCTTCGAATGTATGAGTCGGATCATCTCCCAATAACTTTCTCGATTCGTACAAGGGATTCCCCAATTGTTGATCCTTCCATAGGCGAACCAGCTCTTGACCCACATCTTGGTGAACCATTCTCTCGCTTTGTTTGGAATCCAAAGTTTTGCTAATTCTTTCACTAACAGATGGAACCATGATCGGGTCAATACACTTTTATCGGAATTTACATCCGCATTGAATAACCTATTGATTGACCAGGCAGTTTCTATTATGAACGATATATTTAGGTTTGTTGCTGTGATATGCGTCTACTTCACTGGTCCAAACAATAAAGTTACGGTAGTAAAAGGATGGTTTGATGAGGAATGCCGTGTAGCTAAAAATGCGGTTCAACGTAAGATGCGTTTTTTCAGATTAGGTCGTACAGACTCAGCCTTTTCGGATTATATATCTTCAAAGCGCAATTACAGAAAGCTTTTAAAGAACAAGAAAAATTGCCATACGTAGAATCGAAAGAAAACTGCTGTGCTCTCGTGATGGCAAAGTAAACATTCTGGTATCAAATAACGAGGCATAAAACGAGCATGTAACCCTCGCTACAATTTATAGAACAGGGGTGGGCGCGCTTATGAGGGAAAAAATGTCATGATTAACTCATGTAGGTAAAAAAAATCTAATGCAATGTATGGCTTTAAAAACTGTGTAAAATTCGGAATTTGATATTCTTGGTGCCATCCCCTGAAGCCAACCCTGATGTAGCACATACACGTATCTAATTAAGTCACATCATCTTGTATCTACAGCAGAAAGCAAAAAATATGTTGGAAACCACATTACCCCTATAACATAAGCCTACGGTACCCCTTCCCCAACATCCTATGTACCAACCCCAACATCCCACATACTCTTACCTAATATATCCCTTTTCCTCCCCCCAATATCTCCCTCCCCAATAGCTCCTCTTCCTTAAACATCCTAACTCCCATTTCCAACACCCTCATTCCTAACACCCTCCTTGTTCTCAAGGGTCAACACCTCATTGTTCCCCTACTCTTTCGCAACACCCTATCGACCCATTTCCTACCCATTCCTACTTATTCCAACACCCTTCTTACCGATTCCCAACTCCTTCTAATGTATTGTCAATGTCGATGCACCATAATGACTAGGAAGGACAGTGCCAGGATTGATTTGGAGAATTTATTATGTGCCTACCCTATGAATTTGGCAGCTCAAAGGGAATCCAACTGCATAAGGATATGGTGGCGAATAATGAATTCATCCCGATTATTGAGTTTTGACACAAAGTAAAAAAGCCTAACCTTACATTATGTACTGTGATTTAATAGTACCTGGGGTTCGGCCACCAAACTTGTGTGTAACCCTAGATGCCATGTCTACATAAAATCTTTTCATTCCAGTTACGCTTTTGGACAAAATTAATCCACTCAGGCAATATGATTACAACTGAATTTCGGAAACCGGGACCCCTACACAGTGAAATGGTAGTGCCTAGGAGCTATTCTAAGACAATGGAGCCAAAACCAATGTTATTCAAACGTCTCGGAACATGATGGGAACAAGACCAAGAATAAAACCATTAGTGTAAAGATATGAGTTGGGGGTTCAAATGTGTGAGCATGAAAAAAAAGCAAGTCTAAGTACTCTACACACTGTAAATACCTATATCTGTGTCAGTACTAATAACTGTTTGAGGAAGTATGCAGTGATTTCGGGTCAATTACAAAAACATACACAGGGTTGTTGGACCATTGGAGTTGTCACTGTCGTCCCGCGTTTTTAAATGGGCCAAAGTGACATGAGGTCAACCAGGTCACATGAGGTAACCAAGGTCACCTAAGGTCCACATGAGGTCACAAGGTGACATGAGGTCACCAAGGTGGAATGTGAGGTCACCAAGGTTTCATCTAAGGCCACAAAGGTCCCCTGAGGTCAAACATTTAAAAAAAATATTTGTACAAACATATCTGGGTATTGCAACGGGTGACATTTCTTGAATAAACAAATGAATAAGTAAAGAAAATAAAAATATTTGGAAAGGAAAGCACCACACGCGTGTGACCCCCAATTGACTTTTTACTCTGCTTACCTAAGGAAATATTGAGCTATTTATATTAGATTTAGGCAGTTCAAAAATTTGACCCCCATAGTAACTTACCCCTCTCCTGGGCTACACGCAACAAAGGGTCTCCGGCAGACATTCCTATTTGCAAAAGTTATATTTTTTCTGAATTTTCCGTGTTAGATATTGGTATCTCGTTCGTTAACCAAAACTTCTGGGCTGAGGCTCTACTGTAGTACCCGCCCGGCGATGTCCGAGCAGCAGGTGTAGAAGTTAACCATTGTCCGGAGTACTCATAGTCCGGGAACAGATGGTGAGAACAATAGGGCAATCGATTCAGTTGGACTCTTTACGCAACATTAAATTCACGCTTTATTCCGTTATCGTCTATGGAGCCCGGATATGGCTCCCACGGACTCATATCTGCTCTCACACCGGGCTTAAAATATCCACACGGGATACCCGGTTGTGTTTGAAAAAAAATAAATACAGGTGGTATATTTGATTATAGTTCTACTCACCATGCTAGTCAGTCTCAGGATTTACAATGTCCAAATATGGACGGATTTTACAGAAATTATCATGACTCACGAACCAATTTCAATGAATAGTATATGGCTCCGCGTCGTTGGCCTACAAGGGCGTTCGTAGATATTTATTGTCTCACATTTCATTGCTATGGCATAGGGGAGAGTCGGGTAATCCCGAACACGAGGGGGTAATCCAGAACGCAGCGATTTCGCTAATTGCGAAAGGAGGGACACCGTGTTACCACCTTATGTGTTAGCTTCCTTTGCGACTTAATTAAGTAAACTGACCAATTTGGAAATCTCGCACATTCTCGCGAGAATTTCAAAAAACCCGTTGTAGTGAAAATAATATTCGGAACATTATTTCTGAGGAACATATACATCTACAAGAACGGAGGTAAGGGATTTAAGAGTTTAATAGGAATAGGGATACCTTTAACAATTAAAAAACATGTACAACAGGGGACACATCCATGATGAAGGTATGAAAGTAATCGAGATTACAAAAACACTGGGTTTGGAGGTAACCCGAACGACCCGTTTCATGGCAACAAATAAGGTGAGGTCCCATCCTCATCTACATAATGTTTGAAACTGTCATCGAGTTTTCATATCCATTATTATCATTCGTATTGTTTGAGATAAACAAAAATGATATTTTACCACCATGTGGCTTCACTGAAAACAACGTCTCGGCATTAGCCGTGAGGTATCGGGTTAATCCCGAAAGACGCCATTTTTGTTTTGATATAACTTCTTTTCTAACAGGTTTAAGTAAAAGAAAAAATGCTCGTATTGGGAGTTAGAGTTTCCTTACACATTTTATTGATATGGTAATCTTTACTAAACATTGTTTTAAGATGGACTTATTGGCTCAATCGAATGGTGTCGGCATTACCCGCACATGCCCCTATAAATGCATTTTCAATACGACGAACGCTGTGCAGTAAAACCAAACAAAACCCGGAAGTGCAAGAAAGTTGAATCTTGATCTGTTTGCACTGCTGTACCAACCAGAATTGCGAATGTTCCGGTTCCAGGACGATGCGGCCAAGCCTCAAGCTATAATAGGACGAACAGACAGCAATAAAAGACCTTGTCCGTAGATATTTAAATCCAGAAATAAAAACCTTACAGTGTTGTTGTTTTTCAGCAGTTTTGGAATACGAAATATTAATCGAACAAACAAAAAAATAGGATTTTTTGTTGGTAAATATTTTTGTTTTAGGCACTACGTGTTACACCAATGACGACATCTAAAATATTATAGGATTCTTGAACGTACGCATAAATGACCTACAGTGCTGACCCGTAACTTGAAAAGATTACCAGTTGTAATAAATTCTGGCTTGTGTTAAGAATGGATTCACCCGCACAGTTAGGCCAAGTAAAACAAAACATGTTTCTCGTCGGTTTGTTTGAAAAAAAAAGGGGGAGGGCTTTTATTTTATTTTTCAAGCTGGCCGCCATTCAAGATTTTCGAAACTACAGGTGTTAACCTTATCACACGTGACGTCAAACTAACAGAGACATAATGTCACACAAGAACTGAACGTATTTACAATGTTTTAATAGTGTTAGCACCAGTGTTGTCGCACTTAAGTTTTAGTTGTTAGAATACCTCCTAATAAAAGTATCAAAAAATGAACACCTATCTTCAATTGGAAAGAGTTTCGGATGCAAATTCTCTAAAAATCATATCGTCGTCAACAGAATAAACTGAACGAATGACTCAATATCTTGTTTATAAACCTCCCGCCCGTCGCATTTATTTAACATCGTCAACGTACTATGATGCATGCATTGAGTGGGCGCGATATCCAAGGTGCAAAAAAGGACGTGGGGGAGTAAGTAAGGGGACGGACCTGTGAACTACAGGAACGGAGTGCCATCTCTCTTTCGAAGCGATGGGTCAGGACTTCACCATATAATGTTGCTATAGTGGGATCGCCACACCTAATCTACGTACGCGAGTCTGTTACCTTCCCAGCATTGAAAAATATGCCGTACCCATTTTACACCTGGGTAGAGCGGATTAATTGAGGTAAAGCGCCCTACTCAAGACGAAACACATTGACCCAGCGGTGCTCGAACCCACGAAACCATTGACCCCAGCGGGGCTCGGGCAAGGCAGTTTTAAAGGGCAAATTAAAAAAGTGCCTTCAAATTGCAAGGAATGAAGGTGTAATTCAAGCAATTGTAAAGGCATCAAGGCAATTTGTCAACCTGGGAAGGCATCAAGGCATTTTTTCAGTTTTCTTGACGTCCATAAGCCAGTCGCCTGCATGGAAGGCACTTGAAAGCTAGTGGACTGTTGGATCCAAACCTGAACCAAGCTCCATATCGGGCAGTTAGGTGTTCACCTCGGAGCTTATCAGAGGCAAGGATCTATCAATTATCCTTTCAGTCTTTACTTACGAGGAGACAGAAATATATTGAGAGTAAATATATATGTTTGCATTTTCTTAAAGTTGTATGGATATTGTTTGCATTTTGATGATTAGGGACTATCATCCAACGTTTTCATTAACAAGTCATTAATGCTTCAACTGCAGTATGAGAAAACCCGATAAATTTTGAGTATAAAACTTAAAATAGCCTCAAAATTTGAATTAAGAGTGAGTTAAATATAAAAAGTGTAGAAAATATATTAAAATAAAGACAAACTGTGATGATTACCTTTCCCCTGCTTGAGTTGATGAATAATACTGCCGCGATTGCGAATCCACAAAACAGTCTCTTACACATAATAAAACTGGCATTGATGACATACTTAATAGGGGTATCAGTGGAAACAGCATAAAATCAAATGCTGGGATCAGTGAAAGTGCGGGAATAAAAGTGGGTTTATCACTTGATTTTGCTTCGGATTTGTGAAGTTTCTTGCCAATATTAAGGGAAACATATCATTCAAAAGGTGGGGTTATATGGTATAAAATTTCAGAAATTTATGTCAAATATTCTAAGGACTTTCCTAGCAAATATTTTTTAAATCTATTTTCGTGTTTTTAAAAGTCGATCGAGATATTATAACGTACTCATCATTTTTGTTTCACTTATGGGACTAATAAAACGGACAAAATACGGGCCGAAATGGTACTAGTGCCTGGTTTCTGCAATACAGAAGAGTAGATCTGCCAAAAAAAAAACAAAAAAACAATGGCAGCGCCCATGGCATGACTAGCGTTTATAGATGCCCAGGGGCGTTTGGGTCATTAACTGTTTTTTCCTTATTGCATTAAAACATTGGGATGTCATTTTGAAAAGATGTTATGTTTCGGAGATAATATCACCCTGGACTGAATTCAAAAGACAGGAAAACTGATTAGAGGACTTATGCAGCAAGAATTGCATTTTCGTGAAGGCGCAAAATTCGGCAGTCATGTCTTGAAAACATTCCTGATGGTTTTCGTTTTTTTATTATATTTTTTCATTTTTTGAAAATAAAAAATTAAATCGAGGCGGCCTAAAAAAAGGAAGCGGGCGGGACGAGAAACATGTTTCGTTAGTGACCAACATCCATGAACCATGGAGTGTTTTGTACATGAAACAGTAATATGAATTAATAATTTACAGATCAATGATCATCCATCTGTAGTTACTGGTTGAAGCTGCCCCAATCATCAATGACCATCCCTGTGTATTTGTATCGCGCTAAGCTATACAACTCTTGCAACATGCTAAAATGTCATACATGTGTCAGAGTAATACCTATACGAATAGCGACCATACTAGAGAAGATCTTTCTCATTATCTCTGGACCATAATCATTTTATTGTACTGTAGGCAATGTGGTATGGTAGCCATCGCTGAACATCACTGTGTTAACTCCCGTGTTGACTGTGCTCTTATGACAGCCCTCAGCTCCGTGCATAACAGACTATAGGACCGGCCAAGGGCAGAGCCAAGGGCAACATATGTTTTATCAACGAGGTCACGTGATGTTGTAAGGGACTCTCCATTGGTGAAAACGGCGGGCCAAGGACAAAACAAACGACATCACGTGGTTGTGAATATACAAATCGATGGTGCAACCGCTCATGACTACGGCGGTGGGAAAGTAAGATCGTGATATTAAATTATCTAGCCTATAGTGCCGTAGAACCGTGGGAAAATGCTTGGTTGCCCGAGCCCATCATATTGCAGTACGTTTCGGAGTCTGTGACACAGACTACAACGTGGGAAATACTGGGACCGCCGTAAATGGCAAGGACGATATGTCGAGTATTATTTTCGGGATACCTTGAATCGACGGAGCTTTCAAACAATTCATATGATAGGTATACCCACAAAGGAGCGGGAAATCGACAGAGTACAATCGAACCAGAGAAGAACACAGCGAGAATTCTTGCCACATGCCAGACCTCGGCAGGGCGTAATCTAAATGCACGGCGCCTAGTTTCGTAATTCTCCCCCCTATTGCCCGACGCCCCATCACGGAATAGTACCCAATTTCCCTCCAATTTCCCTCCAATTGTAAAAGATCCACAGCCCGAAAAAACCATCCGGAGCGGCCAAAACACGCCGATTTCGGGATATTGCTCTATCAAGGCTTGTCCCATATCACATTCCCTACCCACTACCAACATTTCATCGACGTACGATCAAAAGAAGCCCCTGATAGTTGCAAACATACGAATCGAGATTCGCCCATCAGACTAACACCCTCGCTGACGCTAGAAAGCGCGAGGTGTGAAAAATTCCTTTAAAGTGAAAACAACAAACAAAAACTAATAAAATAACAAAAATGTATAATTATTTTAAACACCTTTAATCAATGATCATCTTGAAAGACACATAGTGCCTACCCATGATTCACAGCCTGCAGTCCTAATCCCAACGATGAATGGTTATGTTTTCCTCAATCGCAAATTACCAAGAGGAGGGCAGAGCGCCAGTTAAATCCCTCAAGACGGGCAAAGTATCCGGTATCGATGGTCAACCCGCAGGAATTTTTACAAGTTTGGTCCTGTTGCTCTGATAAATTTATTAGTCAGCTTATTAATTCTATTCTTATTAATTGGCTCAAGTTTCCAATTCCAGTGGTCTACTGTTGATTATCCCTTGTTTAAAGTGGTTCTCGTGATGACCCTGCCAATTAGAGAGGCATTTCATTATCCTAATCATCAGCAAAATATTTTCCAAATTATTCAGTTTCCAGCATTAAAACACATGGGCTGTTCAATTAATTTTTTCATTCAAGAGCAGGCGGGGTTAGAAAGGGGCTATAGAAAAACTGATAAACGTTTCATTTGAGTACTATTATAAATAAAATAACTTTTCACGTAAAAAGGGTAGAATTTATGTTGCCTTTGTTGATTTCCGTAAAGCATTTGACTCCATTAACCATATTTTTCTTCTTCAGAAACTTAAAACTGCTGGCATTCGGGTAATGTATTGGATGTACTTACTTCTATGTACAGTATTTACGTGTCATGTGAAAACCCCAAAAGGTATCTCACAGTCCTGTCCATGTGATTACGGAGTTCAGCAAGGGTCATTGCTTCTATCCTTTCTTTTTAATGTTTTTGATGATTTAAGTAAGCGTTTGAATTTCAATGTGTACAAAAAATCCAAGTTGGTGAGTGTATATAAGTCACACTTGCTATTCGCTGACGATCTCGCTCTAATAAAGTGATACTTATGCGGTTTGCAAAACAACTGATATTTGAGCGAGGATTGCAAAAGAATGGGGTTCTGACGGTGAACATGGATAAGACCAAAATTGTGTATTAAACGTGGTGGTCAAAGAAAAGGCATGAAAAATGGTACTTTGAAGGTACACGTCTTGAGGTTGCCAGTTCGACAAGTACCTAGGTATTGTATTTAGTCAATGGTAATGGGTTAAAGCTCAAAGAAATTACTCTTGCACAAGCTAATAAAGCGCTTTCTCTTTCAAAAATATCTTTAACAACTTTGGTTCGCCATACCTGTAAATGTTGTGGTTAATATTTTTGATGCCATGATTTTCCCAAGTTAAACCTACGGTTGATGAATTAGTGGGCAACTCCGAATCCTCCATTCAGGAAAGGTTCATTAAAACAATTGGCAGATATGTTCTTGGGGTGCCTCATTCAGCTCCGTCCACAGCGGTACGGGCTGAACTTGGAAGGTATAGCTAAATGTTTCTTGTCTTGTTAGAGTAATCAAATATGGTTGCGGTTAACGGAAATAGACAAACACCAGAATTGGTACCCACTGTTATAAATATCAATTTAGGAGAGCAGAAATAATGCCAGTGGTGGCCTTGATGTTAAAAATATTCTTTTTTCCTTTCGGCTTTTGGTGAAGTCTGGATTGATCAAAGGTGTTATTAAAACAAGAGCATTTCTTACCATTTTTAAACAAAGATGTAAAGACTTCACATCAAGAATTAGAAGCGATGTCGCTTCATATTCGAAATTAGGGCTATATTCGGCAATTTAAATATGATTTACAGTGTGAGCCTTATCTATTAAGCGCGACAGTTCTATCTGAAAGTTTGGATTACAAAATTACGCATAGGCATTCTTAACTTGGAAGTCGAGCGGGGAAGGTGGAATGGAATTCCACGGGAACAAAGATAATGTAGAGTTGGCAAAACACAGGTGATAGTAAGAGAGTTCCACTTTGTTTTGGTTTGTAATCACTAGGCCGTGGATCGTAGACGTTACCTCTCGCCATTTTTCATTAACAACCCAAATCTGTTTACAAATCTGCACTTACATTGTTCCTCACGATGGGATACACTTGCAAAAAAAAAACCTATCAAGAATTTATGGAAGCAGTGCAAAAACGGATGCCTTTTTTGCCAACAATGGACTCTAATCACTGTGTTTAATCTAATTGTATTGTAAGGCCGGTGGCCTATATATACTGTTCTCAATAAAATCTGCCTTTGGAGAGAACTGAATCGAACTGAACAGCACAACCAAGGAGGGTGGCACAACCAGGTTTTTATGTTGTTTACCTTACGCCCGGGCCTGGGAGACGAACAAAAGAAAACCCTGTTTACGGGTGAGCGGACCGTTCAAGTAGGGTCAGTTGGTCGGGCGAATTTTTTCTTTTTTAAAATTTTTTTTCTTTCTGGGGTTAAATTGGCCTTAAAATAGCCCCAAATCTGAAAATCAAGAGTTCAAAATGAAATTTTTACAAACAAATTTCTAAAAAAAATAGCCAAAAATTATAAATTTGGGGCTAAAAACAGGCTGATTTTACATATTTTTGGAAAAAAAAACTAAAAAAAAAAAAAATCTGCAAAACTGAAAAATCAGGGTCGCGTCGGGCCCATAATTAAAACCAGGTTTTTTTTATTTTCGTCGCCTTAGCGGCAATATAGCAAAGGATTTAATAGATAGCCAGTGTTGTATGCGCAGACAGGGCGTATTTGAACCCTTTATCGAAAGTTAGAATGCTTTGGATGGTAGTCCCTCACCTCTAACCGAGGAGGTTATCATAGCGCGAAAAAACACGACGTGTAACCGGAATAACTCAAGTTTCTGACCTTTCCTCTAACAGACGCATTTAGTTTAAAAGTTTTACAAGATTCCATCGATTTAGTGTGGGTTCTATTACTCCTTTGCTCTTTGACATCGCGTACTCATTTGCGTTGATTATTTACCGTAAACATCCATTTTCAGTATTAGATTTATCCAGCCCAACAAGAACCGTATACCATATTTGGATAGAGTGTACCAGCCGGTGTACAATATCTGGAAGAAACCAAAAGACTGTTGAAGAAGTCTTGTAGCAGTGCCCTTAAACATGGATTTTAATTGTATGTGAGATCTAAAACGCAATTTTGTAAACCCTGTAATGATTTTATTCACAAAAATAGAAAAAAATAACAATAATAATAATAAACATTTCTAATCTGACTCAGTCTTTAAATATTTACGTTTTAAAGGTGCTCGGAATAATTTTGAAGGCAACATTGTGCATAAGTATTTTTTTATATAGATAAGACCCCCAATATATCTCTTTTTTGTGTTGTGCGCGATGGCAACATTTATAACTTTATTTTATTTAACTTTCTTAGGCAGGGTAGCCCTTCAGTGACAAGTGCACGGATTTCCAGGAGGGCTCCTGAATATATACACATGTACAGAATGAACTTATACAGATA
Source organism: Ophioderma brevispina (assembly GCA_023653785.1). Classification (NCBI taxonomy): domain Eukaryota; kingdom Metazoa; phylum Echinodermata; class Ophiuroidea; order Amphilepidida; family Ophiodermatidae; genus Ophioderma; species Ophioderma brevispina. The sequence continues at coordinate 18,322 of JAMKCH010011709.1, forward strand.
TAACATAGATAAAAAATACTAAACAAGAACAAAATGAAATCAATAAGCAATGTAGTATAAATGAAACTTATAGGCATGACTTACAGACACGGATAGGTGTTGTTATACTATCGACAGCATACATAGGTACATTTACAGTTAAACATTTGAGAAGATTTATGTGACAAAAATGACCCTAAAAAGAAGAGGGCCAAGTATAGAGCATTGGGGAATTCAAATGTTGATTGTTTGAAATAAGAAAGAGTAGACGAACGCCTTGTTGAACATTAATGGAGACTGCATGGTTGTCGCTTATTTTTATGTCACTGGATAGGACGAAACCATGTAAGTGAAGGACCAGTACGACAATTTTGTGAAAGTTGTATCACACTGAGCAGAGAAAAATGGTTAACACAGTCTCATAAGACTTATGAGGTCAAGAAAAAAATGCACCTGTGGCACGACCTCATTACATCTTTTCAAAATAAAATCCTGGACAAGTTTTCGGGAAGGTTGTCTCATTATAAATGCGCGCGTATCAAGTTGTACTAGAACCTATAAATGCAGGTTCTACATAACAATACGGTTAGCTAATGAATGGCATGATTGACCAAAACAATCATTTATGATTTTTTTCGTTAAGAGACCGGACAACAGAAAAATTTGATGCTGTGCGCCACTGAGCCCGTGGTGGCAAATAATTCACGCTCCTAACCTGGCAAACTACGTTACCGTTTGTTCTATCTGGAGCAGCTGACCCGCGGGGCTGCCCCAGTTTTGGTCATGACTAAAGCGTTTATATAGTTCAGAGTCCAAGGGAAAATACCAGCCGAAAATACATCAAAATTCAGACATGAAAATACCCAATTGCACACACCATTAGGGCATTATAGAAGCTTTTAGAAATACACTTAGTTTTCAATGGTATTACATCATTGTTATTGGAAGAGCCCCTGCTATCTATTATCCCGGGCTTTACCCAAGAAAGGTTTATCATCTATATGTAAACATGTAGCTTTCTATTCAAGATAGAAGGGAGAATCCCATTCTTTTGTTCAAGTTAAAATAAACCTGGAGGTTTTCCTTTTAGGCTCTCAAAAGTTACATACGGAAATATTATTAGCTCACAAAATTAGGATATCATAAGAGCAACCAATATTATTACTGGACATTTAGAGCAAAAATGTTTGAGTGTCCTCATCCGACCGACCCTAATTTTGGAAATCGGAAAATAAAAAAGTTTTGTTTTTTCCCTTTTACTGTGCAAAAGATAACGACCCTAATTTGAAATTCCTAAAAAAGGTTTTTTTTTCAATTTTAACTTTCTGAAATGTAAAAAAGATGATGTGTAAACAGTTTCTTAGCCATGTTAGTTGGGTCGTTATAATGTACAAAGATGTCTTTTTGAGTAAGAATCAAACTTGATTTTCGTGTTTGATTAACTTATTAATAAAAACAAACATGTTTCAATACAGTTGCCTATGACATTAAATAAAAAAAAAGAAAAAAAAAAGTTTTTCGACCGACCCGACCCAACTCTCAAAAGTCATCTATGGACAATCAAACAATTATTTTTTGCCCCTTATGATGCGTCACATGCGGTAAGAGAGACAATCTAAAGAGACCCAAGAATTCCACTGTGTGTATTTCAGAATGAAGGTAAAGTTTGTACGGGGTCAAATTCTAAATGTTCCAATTGCGTTTCAAATGCTATACACCGTTGTGTCTGGTCATGAGGATCTAAAAAAATGCTATTAGTTTGCCGTATCTGTGATTTATGGATTATAACTATATGAAATAACTATTCAAGGTCATACTGGGGGTATATGCACGGAGTGCTCCGATGTTTCCAAAAGTGTATCAAATTGTTCCGTTAATTGTGTTATAAACTGAAAAAGATATAGTTAATGTCTTGCATATAGTTATGGGCTCATTATGTAGGTTTCTACTGGGTCTATGGGAGGTAATAAGCCACTGCCCTATAAGCTCATATTTCGCAACTGCAGGTGTGAATGAGCATATTTGAAATAATATGACAAACAACATGTACGAGTAATTGGAATTAGTTGAATAAAAATCGCACCCCACGAGGGACCTGAAATATTTTGGCCTGCATGCCTAAAAAATTAAAGTTCAAACGTAGACAACTATTACACTTTATTAAGTTTGACTAGAAGAATACGATAGCCAATGATTAGCACTCAATTGAAACATTGTAATTTTGACCCTGTATAAACTTTCCCCTCATTTCTCAAATAGCACACGGGGAATTCTTCGGGAATTTTGATATGTTGCACTCTTCACAATTTAGCTGAAACTATCATGGAAAAATTAAGCTTGTTACTATTATTTTTTCCGCCTTCTGGCTACCACAGACCTAAAGTTCATGGACTATACGCATTAATGGCCCAAATATATGCGCGACCACGCGGCTTACCGTGTCTTGCATTCCAAAACGTGCCGAGTCCTCTCAGTACGAGAGTGTTTCATTATGAGCTTAGAGTGCCAGTGATACATCTCCTTGATGTCCACAGCTTAAAAACAAACAAACAAACAAACAAAAGCAGAACAAAAACGGTAAAATCGAATTAATAGGAATAGAAAAAAACATTCAACGAGATTTTAGAGGATTACGAGAATGGGGCCGGAATGGGACACAAGAATCCTATACTTTTAGAAAGTATTTTTCCAAGAATAAGTATAATCATGTCTCCCCCTATACATTCCAATAACCGCCCTTTTCAGCCAATAAACAATGGGGCCTTACCCATTGTCGCATTGCCGTGGCTAGCAGGTGAGTCATGACAAACTTTGAAAGGTAAATTGTTTCAGCTTCAAAGTGTTGGTGTGAGCCTTTAACATTCCTTTTCCATAGTGTCGACGACAGTGGCAGCTCTTTGACGCCAGAGATGAAGCCAGTGGGAGCACGGAGCATTTGGCATGCGGCGGTGTAAAACGCATAATTATTGCATCAGCTGACATATTCTGCCTTAATTGCATAATTATAAGCTGCCATAATTGCATAAGGTGCATAAGCTCGATAGCGGGGATGCACCCCATAATTGTTAAGCTGAAAAGTGCATAAGCGGCTAAGTGCATAATATGCATAAGCTGCATAAGTGCATAATCTGAATGCATAAGTGCATAAGTTGCATAAGTCAATAATATGCTAAGGTGAATAATTGCATAAGGTGCATATGGTGCATTATTGCATAAGTGCATAAGGTGAATATAGTGCTGCCAGATGAGGAAGGTATGGAATTAAGTATTGTGCCATTTGCTGTTAAAAGCATGAAAATTTGCACAAAGGGTAGAGTTTTGTTTTATGCCGAATATTTCGGGAGATATGGGGCCAAAATGTTTTCGACCAGATGGCGCCAACATTCAAAATGGCCGCACTGTGTTACAATTAGCCTATTTTTCACATCTATTTTTCCCGCTGGATTGTTATTTCATGCTTATTTCACACTTAGTATTTTATAATAAGATAATTATCCACCATAGGTTACAAAAGTTCAAAACAATATTCAAGATGCGCTGCCTATCCAAAAATGACTGCCAAATTGGCAAAAATATATAAGTGAAGTTATTTAAGTGCATTATACCGTGTGCCTAATGTACTATTGAATTTTCTTACTACACATACTTTTCCATGACTAAAACAATCAATGTGCCTGTTAGGATGAGAAATTAAATGATTATGGTGGACCCATATGACAATTAAAATTATTATGGTGGCGCACATTTAACATTGCAAGTAGTGCGTTTGTTTTTCTACATAAAGAAAGAGCAGGGTGTGCGAGATATAGTATGGACCGGTGTCATTTGTGGCTTTTTGCCTACAATTGCGAATTTTTGCGTCTTAAAATGTAAGCAAAATTGGTCCCAGAAATCGACATCAAATTGTTACCATTTTTTAACCCCTTACGTTTGGATGCCATATGGATTTCACAATGGGCACCATTTTTCAACATATTTTGCTCTATATCTGGCACTTCTAAAGCCCAACATAGAATGCTCAAATTGGTGGCCATACCATGGTTGTGATGCCAAGGAACAATATATAGCTCTTACAAAGTTGCAGATTGTTTTCATGTGCAGCCATCTTAGATTTCAAAATGGCCCAATTTTTAACCATATTAATGTTTTGCCTCTAATCTGGATTCTGAGCAGCATAGAAAGCTCAAATTGATGGCAATAACTATGTTGTGATGCCAAGAACACAAATATAGCAGTCAGAAAATATGCCAGATTGTTCCTTGTGGTTTGCCAAGCTTGGATTTAAATGGCCACCATTGGTCAATATATTTTATATTCAGGCATGGGCGTGATTGATGTTCTTGATGAAGGACTGCTGGATATGGTTTCATTACTTGGATTTGCTCTGCGAACACAAGGAGCAAGAACAATAACCTAAATGAAACCCCTATACAAACTTAGACAACATCCGGTGCTATTGGCTCTCCCGAGATACTACGCGTTAACTGGTTATGGCTCAACAATAGGATATTGATTTTGAACAGTGCACACTTTATAGCTGATGGAGCCACCAGACAATCAATCAAAGCTCTAATCTGGGATTGATAGATGCTACTACAAGTCTCCTGATGTACCAAGATAGAGGGTCACAGAGTCTGTTGGATTATACTAAACAAAATGTGATATCCCATTGAGATATTAAGATTTTTCACACTGAGCAGGTGGTCGATCCACTTTTGCGATCGATTTTCGACCCCCCCCCCCCCCGTCTGCAGACTTCAAACCAGCCACCAAATTCATTATGATACTTGACACACATCGCTGACAAATATCGCCGTTGTCGCTTCCACAAATAACGTCCGCTAAATGCCCAAGGTGTAAGAGACTATTCGCATGTTGAATTTCCTTACCCAGTCCGCTCAATTTCACGAGCGGAAAACACGCAATTTCTGTGCCAGAACAAAAAAACCAAGGTTGACAAGATATCACTAAAAGATGGCCACTGTATCTCAGCATAAAAAAAGTGACAAACCACACAACACTGACGTAAAGGTTCAGAAAGAAGTATTTCGTGAAGCCAGAGCCCCATTAAATCCTTCTTTTGGAAAGGCGTGTACATCGTAACTAAGAAGTCATTGCGCATGCGTCTCTAGTATTTAGAAAACGACTGCACTAGTCATCAAAAAACGGCAATCGATCGAAAAAGTGGATCGATCTCCTGCTCAACAGTGCTGAAAAGCATATTGTGGCTCCCTGATCTCGGAAGTTTCCAAGACCTTTAAACATCGTTTCATTCATATTTAATCGTTCCCTCTGTCCAAGGTCACATAGTGTCATATCCGACCAGCAGTCCCCGTTGCTCTTTTCTTTTTTTTTTTTTTGTTTTTTTTATACTTGGATCGTCTTGGCGAGTGAATCGTTAAATTGCATCCGATTCAAGCCGACAAAAAGGCCTATTTTAGGGGGGTTATGTCCAATTTTACCAAAAAAACATGATTAAAATAAAAAAAATAAAAAAAAAAAAAAACAAAAAAAAAAAAAAAAAAAAAAAAAAAACGCGTCTTGTTCCAGCGACTCTGAGCCCCACCGAAGTGAGATGTACTGACCGTATGGGGGGACGAACTGCCCAAATTCAGAGTTGATAGAGCATTAACTGCTGGGCCATAATGCCTCATTTCAGTCTCTACATGAAGTGGTAGCGACAGTTGCTCTGACTGCCTCAGGTTCGTGTGTCACTACTACACGTACTACTAAGATAGCATGGGAGGAAAGCCACGTCGTGCTGATAGCCTCTCATTGGCCCCGGCAGATGTGGTCGCTCTAGTGTTTCAGAGCAAGGAGGATTCGCAGTAGGAGTTCGTAAAATGTTGAAGAATGAACTGCCCACCCTTATCCAGGTCGCTTAGGGTAAGTCGCCTTCTGGGAGCCAGAGGTAGCCAGAATCGTTGTTTTGAGGCAGGTGTGCAGGCGGCTACCGTATATAAGTCTGCCCCCCCAACCATGCCAACCCTTCATGAGAGGGAATTTAGTAACGGGTCAAGATTGTTCGGGTAACGTCACTTCTAATAATTAATGGTATGTTCATTTCAAGACCTCGAGAATGCGGATCATCCGGACAGATGTTGGTAACTGCTACGTTGAAAAGACCCTTTATGAGCCTGTGTTCGCAGTTTCTTTGAAAGACTTGACTTAGAAAACAGTCTATTTATGGTCGCTGTGGTGTCTGCTCTACATTGTACGGAGTACCAAACCAGCTATTGGTGAGAGTTTGGTCAATTTCGAGACGTAGGATCATGTTGTTCTTTCGTTCTGGGTCCTTGGCGACAGATGAAGTGCGGTCAATTTTTTTCGACTGCCCTTCCTCCCAGATTTAAATTTATTTCTTCGTGAGTGAAGATCAACTTTGATGTCCAAGTTAGATCATGGAAAGGGTATCTGGAGAGAACTCGAACAATCGGGCGATTATCAGCAACTTTTTGTGCCTCTCAAAAACCTTACCAGCCCTGGACCAATGGTAACTTTACCCGTGAGTCATGGGCGATCTCCGAGTTAGGGGTCATTCGCACTCAAGGTCATGTCTCACTCATAGTACTAGAGCTATTGCTTCTTCATACCTTTCTATTTTGTTTTTCTGTTTTTGTTTATGTTAATGTATCCATCCCTTTACCTTAGTAAATTAGTAAATCACTACAGTATAATATGTAATCTATATTGTTAGTTCTTAAATGATGGGATTAACATGCACTGGGTTAGTAGGACCAGGTGACTTGTTGCTCACACCCGGGGCAAGGAAACGAAAGAATAGACTTGTGTAATGCTTAATGAGGTAGTAAGACTACCCAGGGAAGAATAAAGCACGGAATAACTGCAAATCAATAACGTATTTATAATCGATTAGGGTGAACTTGGACAATCGCTTACACACCTGCAACCCAAATATGGTATGGATTGGCTGGTTCCCATTGAAAATATTTGTATAATTGAATGGGGGGCCGCACATTCAAATGGGTCACATATCACCCAAGTAAGTTCATAAATGACAACCATATGGGTATCCCTTGAAACCACTTATTTAGTCAATCACAGATAACGGTTGCCATTTTTTGGCGCCATTTTGATTGGCTAAATATTCAAAAACTGTCCAGCAATCCTTCGAAACAGATGGATTAATTTAAAAAGAATGGAACTCCTTTGCAATAAAAAAAAAAAAAGTTATTTCAAGGAGTTACCTAATATAGCAGATTTTTTTTAAATTGGCTGCCATTTGAATATTACATCCATTTTAAATAGCCAGACCTCCAAAACTGTCGCAGAATATCCCCATTAATATAAATGAATATTTTTTTTACTTTTTTTATTTTTTTCAGTTTTTTAATTTTTTGATTTATATTCAGCTATTTTGAAATTGGTTGCCATTTGGACCCGCCATTTTGAAAAATGGCAAAGCCATTTGAACATGCCCACATCCAAAAGTTCAAGCGTATCCCTCTAAACATAATTGAAGTAATTGTCATGGCAGAACTTAGTACTTTGCATCTATTGAAGGGGTACATGAATCTGAATACCTGAATCTGCCTAATATGGCAGCCATTTTGCAAATGGCCGCCATTTTGAAAACGGTGTTTTTCGCCATTTTGAATTCGGACCCCCTATCCAGAAGTGTTCGCATGTTCAATGTTAGTCATCTGTTGCCAATTTCCCGCTTTTAACAAAAAATGCAAACAATTGTTCCACCATTCTGGCAGCACTATAATTGCAAAGTTGCATAAACAGACAAAATTTTTAATAAAGTGGGCACTTAGTGTTTCTGAACGGTTCCTGGTGTTTGTCGGTAACTACTTAATTTGTTTAAAATGGTCGAAATTAATTATTTTTAATCAAAAGTGGACTTAGCATCTTAGAACCAAAATCCACGGCCATTCAAAATAATTTTCAAACAAAACTTCATACTGGGGCTCAGGCTTCAGATACCAAATTTTCAAGAGAAAAAAAAGACCCATAAAGGGGCAGAAATGACACACTTCTAGGCCGTACTCCCCCCCCCCCAACCCCGGTCCAGTCTAGCTCTATTCTGGGTCCACAAAAACCATGAGAGCCATCCCGGGGCTGTTTTTCAGCTTGTCACTTGCTAGTACTAGATGATTCATTTAAAACGTTATAGTACTAGATCATTAAGCCCGGTGTGGCAGGAAATATAGTCCTACGGGCTCACAGTCCGGGAACAATGGTGAACAATTAGGGCAATCGATTCAGTTGAATCTTCACGCAACTTAGTTCACGCTTTATTCCGTTGTCGGTCTATGGAGGCACGGAGTATGATATCTGCCGGACGATGATTACTTTCACACGGCGTGCAAAACAATTTGGGGCGCCCAAATTTTTACGCCACTTATCAATAAAACTTTCACACCCCATTCATTATATAATTTAAATGTTTTATTTTTTTTATTTTTTTTATGTTTTTCAAAATATCATTTCAATCCAATTTTTCTTCTTAGTGTTAAAAACAAGTTCATTATTTTGATATTTGAACTCAAAACTTCTGATTTGGGTCCAGCAAGTCTAATCAACCACTGACACACAAAGGCGACGGAACCACCGAAATTCATCTGGAAAACATCCAAACTGTTCACTTTTGTTTTTGAAGCATTATTTTGACCATTTGAACCAAAATAGCTTAATCGGATTGAAG
>JAMKCH010011710.1:0-27883 GCA_023653785.1 Ophioderma brevispina
CAGTTGATGGATTGAAGGGGTATATGGTACGCTTTTATACGCCTTATACCAAAAAAGTAGCACTGTGCCTTTGTGGTACAGTGCCAGTCAAAATGAGTGTTACCCAAATATCCGGCTTTTTTTCTTGTCAATGGGCAAGGTAGCTCCTTAAAATTGTAAAATACTTCAAAGTACATTAAATAGCTTTCACAGGAATTTTGAATTTTTCATTTGGTTCAGGCAATCAATATCTGCACTCATTTATATAAAGGTCCTCGATTTCCTACAAGATTTATTGATTTGTAATTGAAGCACAAATTCAAGGGAACCTAATGTGTGCTTTACACATCTGGTGGATACATGCGTAATAAATGCCCCACAGGCCAGTTATTAAGTGGGGATTAATGCAAAAACAAGTTGCAATTTATATTTTGACTGTTTAGATTCTTCAAGGTTGGAATGAACCGTTTTTAACTATACTAAGGCCAAACAAAATTATATTGAAAAACTACACACAAAAACCAGGGTTTCAATTTAGGTGGATACAACTTAGTTGGCTAAAGGTCAAAGGTCAGACTTTTTTGAACAATTTTATTTCATGATAAATATTAAAATTTTGTGATTCACGATGGTGAATAAATGCAACAATCAAGAAAGTCTTTGACATCTCGTTGTTCTGGATCTGGTTGTGGAATTACACTGCTAAAATGTTTTTTTTTTGTGTTTGTTCTTTTTTTTTTTTTTATTTTGGTTTTTTACTCATCGTGCGATGGGTTACGGTAACGAACTTGTACACGTGGCATTTTTGGAGCCCTCTAAAAATGAGGCCAAACTTGCAAAATAAAATGCATGAATCTGGATTTTGACATGCGTGATTAAGAAGTAATATTTTGGTATATAAAGTATATAATAATATTATAAAGATTACAAATAGTTTTAATATTTTTTGATCATCGGGGAACATCATTTGACTCACAATGTATACGTGCAAAATGGAGTATACGCGAGTATTACGTGAAAAATAGGAATTAGGGTCTACGCGAGAGTCTATGTGTGTACCCATCTAAGTACCTTGTCTTATAATTGGTTTTGAACTTTCGACGTAAGGAGTATGGCAAAAATGAAGTAGACGTAAAACAAAATACCACCAGATCACTGTCGTCAGAACTATAGTTAAATGTCTCAAAACATGTACATTCTTATTTACCAAATACTACAAATTAGATTTTATACAACACTGGTAAAATATAAACTAGAGCACCAATTACTGACTGCCATAGTTGTAGTACTAGTCTTTTGTAGCTTTAGCATTAAATCACTACATGATTGCCAGTATAGCTCTAACAGTATATAATAGTCTATAGCTACAAGTTACACATCTTGCTCATGAGCATGCCCACAATAATAAATACGATTTCAAAATGTACTCTTAGCTAGACAACATTGAATAGTTGATCAATACACATGCTGCATGCTTGTTAACTGTACTCACTTGCTAGTGCAATGCAACCCATGCAATCAAAGCTTCGAACAGCCACGTTTCTACAGCACATTTTAAAATGGCAGTTGACCTAGCCATATGACCTTGTCATGTGACCTAAATGTAAGTTACAATTTAAGACATATCTCCAATACACTGAAACTACCAATATAAAAGTAAAGCACATTGCAAGTACATCCTGAAACCCTTGGGTATTAAAACTCTAATTCCCAGTTCAAGACATTGCAAGATACACCTTGTTGCTCGGAATAACTCTAAATCAAAAATAAGCACATGCAAGTAATCCAAGTGGTTAAGGGGAAAAACTACGTCCAAGATAAGTTACATGGTAAGCACACGTAAGCACATTGTAAGCAACATTTCAGAATTACATTTTCATAAAAAAACTTGTCTAAGTCCAGAAAGACATTGTAAGCACAAAAGTACATTGTAGCACTTTCATATCATTTTAGAAAATTTTGTGTAGTCCCAGATAAGTACATTGTAAGCACCAAGTAAGTACATGAAAACTTGATAAGAGATAGGAAATAAGTACATTTCAAGTACATCCAGAATGTACTTAATTTGTGCTTACTACAAAATAAGTACACAATAAGCACAATGAAGTACAATGTAACATCATTTCACACATGCCTTGTATTTTACTGGGCGATGGCCCTTCTACATTAGAAATTATGATCAAGTTTATAGCAAGGCAGAATAGTTTTTTGTCAAAGAACAACTTCCTGTAATTTTATTTCAAATCAGTAGGGTCAATTTTACATTAAAAAATTCAAAGGTTTTCAGTACAACGCAAAAATAACCATGATGCGCCGATTTATTTCACATGTAAGTACACCAATATTGTTTTGTATTGCTATAACGTTTAGTTTACGTTGGCAATATTGAGGATCAATCATCTTGAGTGAACATTGAATGAAATCGTACGTTCTAACAGAAAACCATGACATAAGAACAATATTGGAATAATATTTGTATCATTTCGGGGACCTAATAACTGAAGCCGTTGAAGTCAGTATCCCGATCCCTATCAATATTGAAGCAAGCGCCATATTTTGGCGAGTGCTTGGTATTCACACGGACCATATTGCACGGGTGTTATGCATCAATCAGACAATACCGTGCAAGCAAAAAATAATAAACACCCTCAATGGACGAATCTAGATTCAGTAGAAACATGATCTTAGTCCAAAAAAAATAGGAATTAATGAACTGATCATAGGGTTTGTTCAGATAAAACATACCATCATTACATGATCGTGAGCATGGAGTCGATCCTCACTTTCCAGCCGGGGGAGTTGTTTGCTTTGTGCACGTGTGAATAAAACTAGTACCCCAATCCTAAGAGTCCTAAATTAACATAATTTAATTAATAGTAAAATATTTTAATTTACCAAAAGTATTCGAAGCGTCCCTCGTCTTTTATAGTGCCGGTGTGGGCATCTCAAACCTCCATATTTTGAGCTTCCCGAGGCATGGCTACAAACATGTGCGGGGCTCAACCCCGGTACAATAACAAGAGGTTGTTGCAAGCCAACAGCATCGTATCTGGATTTTTTGAGTATTTGCCGTTTCATTAGTCAACGTATTTGTGCGAGTATTTTTCAGTTCACGGTAGCGTTGCTCTATTTTTTCGTTTGGTATTCACATAGTAGGACGTATGGTATTACATAATTTCATCGCTTAGCCTAACAAAAATTAGCAATAAGTGAAATATATTTGAAATTGAACAATATTTGTATATTTTCAACTAAGGTTTTTAATTGAAAGATATGTTTTTTAATTCACATATAGAGCAAATAAGGTTTCAAAATTTTAAAGCCGTTTTTCTCAAAATACGTATTTGGCAAATATCGTCACTATGTAACAGGACTCTGAATGGCTGTGCTCCTCTTACCTTCAATAAACATATTCAAGTTTACAGACATTCTAGGAAATCTCGTTGCAAACTCGCAATCATTCCTTGTACTGAACCTTCCAACACAAAATTATTATTGCCAACGCACTTCTCTGTTGCCTGCACCTACCTTATGGAATCAGATTCCACTGCACGTCAAGACTGCAAACTCTTGATCAAGTTTAAATCACATCTAAGACTCGTTTATTGAAACGGCATATAATGCTAACCTGTAATATATGTGGTTTATTATGTACTTTTTCTTTCTGTGTTCTTTCTCTAGTGCATTTGGACTTTAAATAAAGAAGAATGGTTGTATTATTATTATTAGGGATTTGATATATTATTCTGATTATTATGATTATTTTGTTATTATTATTTTGGTGACGCACCCGACGAAAGTTTCTCGTTCGTAGCTTTTGTGGGTCTTCGATGCATTATAAAATACACAGGTTGTGAACGGAAATGAGCAAAAGAAAATAATTGGAAAGTATGAAAACTACTAGATAGGGTGGAAAAGGGTATTTAGCATTTTATTGACTCGAACACATTATTATAGCACCGCAACACTCTGAATATATAACTAGTTATTTTCCAAGTTGAGCCACAAACTGACGGGAAATCGGATTTTTTCCTCATTGTGTGTGTGTGTGTGATGTGTGTGTGTGTGTGTGTGCCTGTATGTGAAAATATGATGTTTCCTATTCTACACGTTTACTATAGTGGTGTAGGTTAATACGAATATCTGTCGAGAAATATTATTAACAAAATTTCTTTTGGATTTGATCTTGTCCTTGCGTTTGAGCAAATCTTATACCTCAAAGTGCACTTCTAACAGAAGACGATCAAATTTGCAAGTCACAACTTTTTAGGTAGTCAGGTGGGGGAGTCTACGACTCAACGAAATGTTCCTTTAAGTGTGCTAAAGCCCCTTGTCAGCAGTAATATTTTGACTTCGTCATGAAAGAGCTCAATTGTCAAGTCCCCCGACATTGGTCTTACTCACATTTATCGGTTGATGTTGTACGATCTCCTTTTTTTACACATGGTACGATAACACTTATTTATCTGTTTTTTCGTGACTTTAAAATCATTACTTCGGTTGATCCTCGTATTCCGTTGTTCAGAGGAGTGTTCTTTAGGAGTTTTGATCTCTACACCGCTCAAAGGTGAATTCAGTATCTCCCTGGAAGTGTTACTTCGTATTTTGTATCAGACTTAGCGGCATTGACAGTTTCAGACTTGGTTTTGCAAGTAGAGTAAGGTTTGTTTCATTGTCGACAATTCAAGCTCCATATAAGAATCCTGGCCCTGGATTTGAGATATTTGCACCCTCATTTGTATAGTAAATGGTGGTATCTGTGTTGCGAATAGTGTGTTTTTACGATGTTTGATTCCTAACATACATTGATTGTTATTGATATCTGGGCCATTAATGCAAATATTGCAGTTTGTAAATATCGCAAAAATAGAGTGTTGATGTTAGCGTTTGAAGCCTCCAACAGTAATTTTGCTCCCCGAAATTGTGCTGTTGGTCAAGTCATACTGACCGAATCGATGGCTTCGTTATGACATCTGCCTCTCATCAGATATCATATACGTCCTGGCACGTTGTGCCTGTATCGGAAGTTGAATCATTGTATTAGAAGCGTTTGCAAGCAGCATGAAGTGCACTTGTAGCAGAAAGAGTAGTAATAGGTGAAGGAGAAGATTGTAACGTTGACATCATTGTTATGTCATAATCATCTGTTTGATTTGAGTTTTCAGAAATGACCCGTTAGCAAGTGCTTGGAAATAATTTACTTCGAGTACGCACAGGTAACCTGTTTATTTGTCATCCCTCATTTACAATTACTTAGCATCTTGCATAGTTTGCGGAACACTTTCATAATCCTCCATAGAGTCAATATCAAACCATTTCAGTGTAATTCAGTTGAACAAATTCCACATTGTGCATAGTAATTCTGTACCGCCGATACCAACACCACAACATAGATTACTTTGTGCCTTGATACTCAAAACCTCGCGTTCACACTAACCTCGACATTGGACCTGAGTCAGAGACCAACGCATACTGACATCTTACCCACTGAATCGCTAGTGGCATCCGTTTCTTTGACATTATGATTAGGTTTCGTACATGCTCACTTTCAATCACTGAGCACTCGCGGCGTGGTAAATTTGTAGTTGTTGTACATTACCACCTCTTTCACGAGTAGAGTCCGCACATGTTCCAGTAAATACGCCTCTGGTGAAATCAATTGCAGAATAATTTTGAGATACAAGAAATGCAATACTCCTGACCTTCTTCAGCGTTTTGTCCACCGGCAATATTGAGAGAAATGGTTGTTGACTACTTACAATGAAATGCAATTAAACAAGCACAACAGCTGTACGCATAATGATTCCATGTGATCGGGAAAGAAACATTACCTTCCAGCTAAAGAGCGTAGTCCATGATGGCCACTTAGCATTAATGTAATGCACCACTTGACCAAGGATTATGTGATTCAAATCTGGTTAAAGTTGGAAAATAACTAGATCACCCTAGAATAGACACACTCTGCATTCTTTCGTCCTCAAGCACCGAGGGTTGGTAAGATCAGACTGTGTTCACGATATTTATTTCTTCGTGTATTTTAAACTGTAGAATCATATTTTCGCTTGAACCAGTTTTCAGTTGAACATCTTATACGTTGGGATTATTATTTTATTGCCATTCTTCAATTTCCGCATGCCAATGTGTAAACTGGGTAAACACGTCAGTTGGTAGCTTCAATTAGAATACAGGCGGACTGCGACGTGGAACCGTGGATGTCCAAAACACATGCAAGTGCATCAGAAAACACGAACGGTTTTTGCTACTTTCCCAGGGCTTGGTCCTCAATCCCATTATGGGGTACCCTTTATTCAGAACACCCACTATTCAGAAGACCCACTAATCAGAAACTCGTTACTCTCAGAAGGTCCCACTATTCAGCATTCTGAATAGTGGGATGGATTTCCTCCTAGAAAATGACATCCTTCAGAAGGCCCCATTACTTAGAAACCCGGATTAAGAATATTTTTTTACTGATAGCGGAGCGCCCTCGGCTCAAAAAACCGTTAACTCGAGATCCACTAATCAGGAGACCGCAATAAAAGCCCGTTATCAGAATTTTCTGAGTAGACCGGCCTTCTGAAAGGGGCTTTCTGATACTAGCGAGTCTTTTTTTTTCATTTTTAAATTAAACGGGTCCACCACTATTCACAATTTTCTGAGTAGCGGGTGCTTCGTGAGCAAGTGGCCTTTTTACCATTTTATTAAACGAAGTCCGCGAATTCCATTTTTGGCTAACGACTTCAAGCAAACATTGCTTTATAATAACACAGTTTTTTTTATTTATTTTTTTTTTTTTATTTTTTATTTTTTAGTTTGTCCTTCTGTTTTGCATTGTTTTTGTTTGAAAAAAAAGTCCATTTATTTGGTGAGTTACAACTACCCATCACATGTCTTTCTTTTTCTCCCCTTCTTTCCTCACTTCCCCTCTTTCCCCCTTTCTTTTTCTAATTTTTATTCTCCTCTTAGTTTCCTGTTTTTCCTTCCATCTTTGCTTTTTTTGGCTATTTTTTGGCTGCCTGTTTTCATTCTATCAATGTTTTTTCATTCTTTCCTTAGTTTCCTTCCGTTCTTTGTGTCTCTGTCTGTCGGTCTCTCCTCTCCGTGCCTCTCTCCTCTCCCTCTCTTTCTTTCCTTTCTTTCTTCTCGCTCCTTTTTCCTAATCTCTCTCTCCTCTCTCTCTCTCTCTGTTTGGCGTCCTCTCTCTCTTCCCCTACCGTCCCTAGAGGAAAATCTGACGATCACCGCAAAAAAGTGAGGAAGCGGTATTTTTTTAACTCTGGACTTAGTAATGTTTCCCTTTACTCTAAAATAATAAATAATTTACAAAATTAAAACCCCAGCTCAAAATATTGGGAGATATTCTATTAAACTAGAAAAAAAAATTTTTTAGTGACATCAGACGTATTCTAACCCCATGTCGGATCCCTCTGAAAGTTTCGGAATAAGGTTGCCAACTCGTAAGCCTGCGAGGTCATATTGAATTGCCATTTCGCAAAATAAGTATTTGCAAGTATCACACATGCTATCACTTGGATTCAGGTATTTTTTTTTATTCCTTATTTCAGAAATGTTGTTTAGTTACCAGCCCATTTGGGGGGACACGTTATATTTTTTCACACACCAATGGTACAGGTCTTTATTTTTTTTTGTTTTGTTTTTACTTAATGCCAAGGCATCCATTTTCAGGAATTTAGCAATAGAGCTGCATTTATCGTCTGAAAAGGTTTTTCTTCTACAACAAATTTTTGAATGTTTTGAAAGTTGGAGTGATTAAATATTGTAGACAGACTTACAGGAACCCCTGAACATAAGTCTTAAGTGCCGCAAATGGTGAATTAAGGAGGGGTCTAGACAATTTGTACATTGGTTCACATTTTTAAATTGGATCCAATCCATTTGAAAAGTTACCATGTTATTTGTCTAAAACCGCAGGATTAGGAAGGTATAGTTTGTACTATCCCAACGTCAAAGTGTAACATTTATAGGCGAAAAACAGCACAAATCAATCAAAAGGTCATTTCAGGTGAACAGGGGTCAAATTTTTAAGTTACCTCCGATGGGATAAAAAAAGGTGCAAATTAATGATGTGTAGCTCATAGGAATCAAATAAGGAATAGTTTGGGTGTCTCAAATGTTTGCTTAAGAAAGTAGGGGGAAACAAGGTCAAGCCCGATTGAATGCAATGGACGTTTGACCTTCTGTTGCCCCTAAATCGGGTTAACTAAAACTTTAGACGTCAAAACTATTCCTTATTGTAATAATAGGAACTCCATCATATTTGCACATTTTTAGAAATGTAAACCCGAGTGAGAATGTGTATGGAGTTGAAAGATTATCCCGAAAATGACCTGAGAAAAATAAAATCAATTTAGAGTATATGTTGCTTTGTTTCAGACATAGTGAACTTTTCATATCAAATACATAGCCCAAAAACCATATGAATCTACGTTGTATTGTACGTGTCCATTTTTATTACCACTTTCGATGGATGATACTTACAGGGTGAGCCTATTTAATCGCCCACACTACTTAGTCTCTTCCGAACATATCAGTATGAACCCTTTAAGAACTGTGCCCTTAGGCCTGAAATAGTGAAAAAAACGGTATTTGAACAGCAGATTTAGGATTTTGTTAAAAATATTCATATCAGACATTTTTGGGTGATTTCATGCATCGAAATGTTCCATAGCTGCTTTAACCGTTAATCAGGCACTAACATAGATTCTTGCTTATGTCATTGCTCACTCTGGCCTTAAACGCATAGGCATGAAGCTAATTGGCGTGAAATGGGCTCAAGGGATTTTCTTGGTAGAAGCTTTAATTGTAGACTAAACAATAACATATGCAAATTTTATCGACATAAGAAAAATCCGAAAATGATAATGTATAACAAGTGTCTTTTGGTAGGGTATGATAGATGCTAATCTGGCAAAAAATCACCAGTGACTGCTAGGAAGATCCAGAGGGCGCATGGACAAACGGTAACCGGGTATATGAAATGGGTTTCAGAATGGAATGAGGTTGTAGTTGCCAAAGTGCTGAAAAAAAAATCAGTTTATAGAGCAAAAATAACCATGTTTATTTTAAGACTCCTCTAGAGTAAAATTGTTCGTAGATTATGAATTATTGTGAATCGAAAAATCCTGTATAACACCATTTTGCTACAAAATATTGATTTGTGGGCCGAATTTTGATCCGAAAATGCACTTTTTGGGTGACAAACAATTTTCAAATACCAACTTGAATACTTGCAGAGTCTACAATTAACATATATATGGACCCTTTATAATGTTTAATGATAACAGTCAAAGGTATTAACTTATGGATTCAAGTATTTGTTTTTATAAATATTTTCATAGTTTTCACACCAGAACCATCAAATTGACATATCCCGGAAAAAGACATTCAATGATTAGCACTTTCGAACAAAAATTATGTTTTGCACAATCACACTCTCTGACAAGGAAGGGTCTACGTAATGATTACTGCCGTTATGCAGGAATTTAATGAGCTTCAAATTGATCCCTTGGATTTGGTTCATTTCAGGTATAGATTAATTCCAAAAATAAAAAAAACCAATTCCCCTACCCCTTGATTTTCCAGTGCGCGAAAAAAAAATACTGCTGTTTAATAAAATAAAAGTACGATAGGGAAAACTAAATGAGCTATAGGCGCTTGACAATTTAAGCGATATGCCCAAGCAAGTTCACTACATATGTTATGATATTAACTTTTTTCACCCTGTCTAAATTTTGAGAATTTTTTGTTTTTTCAATTTTCGGAATTCAAATTTTACTAAATTGAGAGTTTCGGGAGAACCGCGAAAAACAACGACAATAGGGACGACATTGTTGACAGTAATCGATTAGCCCAAAAACGCATTCCAAAGAATATGAGTATTACATATTTGTCAAAAACTGCAAAATATTTGAGTAATTTTTTTTTAAAGCAAGATGCAATTTTCAGCAAAATACCTAGGTTCCTATGGGATTGGCATTGGTACGCCAGAATATACCCAAAATGCAGATCATCTCGGAATGCATCAAATTTTGCATTTTTGACTTCAGATTTGATTCGTGACTTTCATGGGGGGATACACCCCCAAATTTAACCTAAATAACATGTTTTGTTTCATTGTTATAGCACCTGCAAATTTTTACACTTTTGGCACTAAACCTAGGTCGAATCTGAAACAGTCGCGTATGAGATAAACGGAGTTGTGTTGATCGACCTGATCAGCAGCGCCTACGAACATGACTAGACAACTGGTAATCACGGATGCTACTCCATCAGATTCCGAAATCAACAAGGGACATCGCTTGATGGAGCTTATAAAGATTGCTGGGCACAGGATGTATGTTTGTTCTGCAACGGGAGCGTGCTTGTACACACATGTACAAGTATTGCACCATATTAGAAATAAAAATCATAGTACACACCTGATTAACAAAGTGTACCAGCGTCTTAACCATCAACAGGACCAAATTTAATGTCAAGTTGTGTTTTCAAACAAAGTTATTCCCCATAATCCTAGAGTGCGAAACACATTTTGATTTGAATGCCATGTTCTAATATGGCAAGAGATTTAAAAGAGCTGGCGAGATAGCTTGCCGAGTGCACCTCAAAGGAATACAGAAACAGGAACGACACAACTGACTCCCAAATAGGCGGCTAAACGAATGTTCGGGTTTGTTAGGATTTACTCTAAATGTGTACGGCGAGAAAAAGCGGCAGTGCTGTGTGGGACTAGCAAATGAGATAACGTCAATGGAAGACCAGTGGGGGAACTTAAAAAGCGGAAAATTTGAGGCATCCGCATTCAATTTGCATGATAAATCACGTGGTTTGCGCAAATCATGTCTGAACACTTATTCACATTCCACTAAAAACAGTTATATATCAACGGCCCTTATCATAAAAAGTTTCTTTTCAATTTACCACGTGTTGACCACTTTCTTGTCATTCAATTTCCCGAGTCAACAAACGGCGATGGACTTGCTCTCAACTTCCATTGACGTTATCTAAATTTCACGTCCACACAAGCACTGCATTTTATCCCATAAACATTTAGGGTAAACTCCAGCAATTCACTAAGTGGTTGCTGTTTTGAAGTCATTTGTGGCGTTCCTGTGTCTGTATTCCTTGGGCACTCGGCCAGCTATCTATTGCCAGCTTTTTAATCCGCCATATTTAGGGAACATGCAATCAAATCAACATATTTTCGCACTCTAGAATTCTGCATGGGGAATAACATTTGTTTGAAAATCACAACTTTGGACATTCAATGCGTCATGTGTGGTTAAGACCGCTGGTACACTTTAAATCATTTTGTGATATGATTTTTTTTCTGAATGGTACCATATTTTTTAACAGTGTGTGTACCTCTCCTTTTCAACATCAACACCAACGACCAACCTAAGGGTGCAGAAACCTGTCGTTTTATTTATCACACGATCTTTGAATTTCAGTTCATTATTTTTTTTTGTCAGTTCAGTATTTTGTTCTTGAACAAATTCACCTGGTCTGGTAAAATATAAGTGGACCTTTTCATTTGTTCAAAACCAATTATTTTTACTGACCCGACAGTTTTCGACCATCTTGGGCAATGGTCATCTTCAGAGTGAAGGTAGTTGATCCAACTTCTTTCCTCTTGACTGATTGCCAATAGAGGGCGCACAAGTAGCTAGAAGAGGATCATAGACGGTGACTAAGTGTAAATATGCCCCTCGCCCATTAGCCATCACTCTGAATATGCCATTCGGCCCTTCTATGGCAAAACTACGTATCTTAAAAACTCGGCCTTTGAGATATTTACCTTTAAGTTTGCCCGTTTGCATTTTCTTATACATTAAAAAATTTTTTAAATTTTTAAAAAAAAAAAAAAAAAACATTTAATATATTTAACATATCATGTCTGTATATCCCTCATTTTGAGGTTAATGATTCCCATTTTAAGAATTACAACACAATGTGTCAAGTTAACGTAGTTTTGCCATACAAATTGTAGGAAAAAGCAGTTATGGCAAAATACAAAAACATGCTATATTTCATGACTTAACACAAAATATACTTTATCAAAGAATATAATTCTTGATTTTTAGCTTGATTTTTACGCTTTCTTAGTTTGATCGAGCTCTGTAGTCCCATTAATTTGTATCACAAAGACCGGCACTCATAGAGATTTATTGGCAAACTCGTATCTCTGAGTACGTAGTTTTGGCCATAAATAATAAGGCATTTTGAGAGAATTTTGAGAGAAATGACACTAACTAAGAGATACCAGTTTGCCGGAAAAATAACCTTCAATGGTAAAAAGCACCCGAGTTAGGTGTGCTATCTCAGAAAGGAAGCTTTGCATTAAGACTTTGTGAAATGAATGCCTCGCCCCCAATTGCCCAGAAATAACTATATCTCAAAACGTCAAATTTCAGTTACGTAGTTCTGACCATAAAAGGGCCGCATTGCCCAAGATGGTTGAAACTGTCATGTCAGTAAAAATAATGTTTTGGACAAAATGAAAAGTCCACTTATTACAGTATCTTTATTCACACCACATCTTCCGGAAATGTACAATATATAGCAAATACAGTTAGAATCAATAAAATCAAGAGCTAGTAGAATTGGTTGAGAAAAGTCAGGTAGAGGGAGAATATAAGACAGATATCGTCATGGAGATATATATATAAATATAGATAGAGATATATAGCATATATAGTTCACTTATATATAATATATATATATATATATATATATATATATTTATACAATTTATAATAATGAAGGCAATTGCTTCTTACTATCAATTTATTATAATTAGCACACAAGATGAGGACTTCACAGTTGTTGAAGAGAGACTCACAAAGCAAAGCTTTGGATGTACTCACTCATTATTATGAGGGAAAGCCACCTACGTGCAAATCCACCAAGACGCAGCTGTGTGCTTTCCATCTACGCCAACCGTGAAGACAAACGTCAGATTTAAAGTTTCTGGTCGGAATACCTCTGGAGCACAGTGATAACTCTGTCTACCTAGAGGTTACCTGGACTGCAGATCTCTCTCGATACGGCCACATCGAGAAGACCTAAAGATACCCGAAGATCGACGGGACTTGCCCTATGCTGTTCATGTGCATAGTCCGCTTACCCCATATGGGAAATATCAACACATGCTAAGAAGATTGATTCGGGGAGTAAATGCCTCCTGCCGGCTTATCACAGGATTACCTCCGTCAACATCAACGGAAACTTTGTACGTCCTAGCAGGAATTGCTCCACCAGACATCCGTCTTAGCATGGCTAGCACGCAAGAGAGTATCTATGTGAAGCACACTATGTCTGGACAGATACCTGCTGCAAACCGCCTGAAATCCAGAGAGCGTGTCTTAAGCAAAGTCCAAACACTTGAAACAGCTCTAAGGAGGTAAAGAGAATCCGCCTGTGAAAGGAAAGACTTGCCATCAACCACGTACCATCTATTGGTATTGTACATCGTGAGCATCTCCCACCTGGAGATGACTCCTCAGTCTATTGACGAAATCCGTTTCGAAAAAATCGTTGATAATCTGATATGAATGAGTGCATCAAGGCAGATTAATTTTGAGTAAATAATGGTAAACTTAGTATGAGTAATGCTCAATGCAATTATTTGAGTTACCGAAATTAAATAAACTTTTATTCTTAACTTAAAAATATGCTTATGGTATTTACTCAATAAATCAAGTGTGTAACCCGGTTACACTTAAATTTATGGCGTTAAATGCAGCGAATTATTTTTTTGAGTGTATTATAAGTTATAACACCTGCGTCAAGCGACATTTAAGATTGATCTTCCAAAATTTGCTGTCATTTGGAATGCCTCTAAAAATAGAAAATAAATGAAGACTAGGGGCTATTTGGATCATCATTTTTACCGCTTTGATTCTGAATGACGAACAAAACAAAATAATGACAAAAATTCATCTTTGAGCAGTATAATGGCCTGCCTCAGCATTAGGTTAAAACTGTTGGGAAGTGATCAACTTTATTCTGTTACTATTATATTAGAACAAAATGGAACTGACTATTAGATAAAATATATGTCGATAATTGTGGCGCTATGATATGTGATTCTACTCGGTTGCAATTTGAATTCGGTATGTCCATGATTATCTTGTATTAGCTGTCTGTCTAGCAAATACTTTATTAGGTTAATAATACATAAAAGAAGATGCGGAGAAGAACTCATCATCGATTCTTTCCGATTTGTTCAGCCAAAATAATTTCGTACGTACTTTTGCATAGCGGAAGAAGTATAAATGAGATTAAAGAAGGGATCATAAAGTGAGCGATTTGGTAAATCACCAGCTTATTTAGGATTCTTTTTTTTACGCAATTGCTTACTTTAGGGTGTCCTTAAATTAATTCCATTTCCCCCAGAAAACAGTGAATGGTATTAGAAATAAGGTAAATTTAATAAGTAACACTAGAATATACTTCTGTTGTGAACGTTGAATCAGAATCTAACATGGATAGAATCTGAATCGTTAATACCCAACTCAAAAACCTACGGAGGTTATCGTTGTTGTAATCTAGCCACAATGTGAATGAGCAAAACAAATGAACCCAAGTAAGGGAAGGTATGGTAAATATATCAAATCAATTAGGATATAAAAGAATTGTAACCTTAGGCTTGCATAATATCAAGTTTTAAGGCCATCATGGGTACACGTTCTTGGATATAAATACTAACTTTTCTTTCCCGGTCTCACGTGCAGTGTTCTTTGCGTTTGGTTGCTTGGTTAGATGTTTGATTGCAAATTCGTTGTAAGCAGTCAGAAACCATCTCTTTCGATATCCGATGGGACCAAAACGTTTGAAGGAGGGTCAGTTGATTCATTTCTTTGTATGCTACAAAGTACCCTTGCAGGAAGATGCGTATTCACTGGGAAACATGTGACACTACTCTGGTAAAACTGTTGTGCTACGATAACAATACACATGGTAAATAACGAGGAGTGTCAGTGAATGAAAGGTAGCACTCAGAATCGTATTTCACTACTACGTATATCAGATGGATCCACGGACGATTCAGGAGTCATAAGATGTCCATATTCGTAGTGCGTCTGACTCGGGTACTAATGTCGGAGTTAGCGTGGAACGCGAGAATTTGGTATAACACAAGCAAGAAATCTTTTTTGTGGTGTGACTGAGGACCGTGCTGAATTAATATGAGCATTTGAAGGAATTTGTCCGACTGACATACATTAACGTGGTTGTTAGTTGACTCCATGGAGTAATAAGTGAAATTGCTCTAAAAAATTTGTCACAGCTAAGATCTTTGTTTAAAAAGGGATGAGAATGTAAACGGTTACATATGGTACTTGAAAGTCAATTCTTTTCTAGACAATTGTCTCACTTGTTCAATTCTGATGCCCAATGTTGGTGGTGGGAGTGTTCCATACATTTCCAGCGTTTCCACCCTCTACAATGGGGTTCAATTCATCATTTACTATTGTGCTACTCTTTCTGCACAAGTCTATTTCTACTAAAATATCAACCGTTACAACAAAAGGCGAAACTTTTTTCTAATACAATTGACCAACTTCGATACCAGCCAACACCGCTACATCCGATGAGAGGTTGGTTCTTATAAAATGAGCTCCATTCGATCCCAATCGACATCTGAATACATGTATTTATAACGACACCACCACGACTGGCCTTCAACCTCGGACAGCTCATAGAATATACCAATTTGTTGTAGTAATCGCAGCCATTGCTTGTGGCAGCAGGAATGTCTTGTGGTTATAATTTAATGATAGCCACTTACATCGCTTACAAGAAATGTACAAGCACTATTCCGCGTATAAATTTGATATTACATTTGACCTTTCCGAAGAAAAACAGGGGGAGGCATGTCTCCATGAAAATAGAATCGCAGTTCCGACAATCAAATGGAACCCAGCATGTTGTATAACTGATGACACAGAAAAGGATAGCATGCCAACTCGATAAAACTAACGTAGGCGACGACTGCTGAAAGGATTACCAATACCGCCCTTGATTCTGAGACGCTATTCGCATTCATGTCTTTACGCAAGCATTCGCCGAAACAACGGAACATATCCAGACCGTGCAAACATACCGATACCAGTAACCAAGCCTGACCACCTACACATACTATGATGATTATTCGTGAACTTCTTTGGGCGGTGTGAGTCAAGCAGTGTTACTCAGTTCTCCCAGCAATCCATACCCGAACGGAAGAGAGACCAGTGGAGTGAGCAGGACTTTCCAAGTGAACACTCGTATTTTGTTCTGGAAAAGATAATGACGGGAACCACCGCGAAAACACGCATGCCAATTTATTTACCAAAACCAGACAAAGGCGCGAATCAAAAGGAGGAATTAGGCAACATTGATTTGGGAATGGGGTCCGGAGACGGTTAACACTGGTAATCATGTTGATCAAACGTGTTATGAAGCGCGGATGCAGACAACACTCAATTTTTACAAAGATGCCGACGCCAAATTTCATTTGACAGTGAGTACATCAAATGTTTCAAATGAACCTCATTATTTTGTATTGAGAAAGGTATAAAGAGGAAATAATAAATAATAGCATACCTATTTGATGCAAAACCAGACAAAAAGGTTGAGAAAAATAAAGGACGAATGAGACAACCTCGGATTCATCAACTTGACACTCAGGGACGGTTTCTTGGTACTCATCGTTTACAAAGGTGTTAAGAACGCTCGGAGTCATAAGGATGGTTTAAACCAATTCCATATACATTAAATGTAACCTTTCGTTTACGGTGCATACAATCGATACTTAGAGATAAAAAAACGTTTTACCGGTTTTATAGAATCCAAGATATTTCGAAATTATTTTTTTTTACTTAAAACACTCAACTAAAATTAAAGATAGTCACTAACTGTTTCAACGTTAATGATGACTTTGGTATTTTTATTTGATAAACCATGTATATTTAATCATTAACTGCCACAGGAACGCCTGTATAGTACCAATTTCTGGTTCCGAAATTTAATACAAAAGTTGGGATTTTTTTATATAAAGACATCGTTTTGAACTATTGAGTTATTTAGCACAGTGATCAGTATAATATTAAAACGCACACCAAGCACAAAGTACGAGTGGGGCGATTGGGTCGGCATCCTAACAAATTTGTAAATGTTTCACATCTTTCTAAATAGCTTATAATATTTATGGTCTATCAGGTCTTACATTGAAGTCTTATTTGACGTACCTTACTATGATAGGTGGTTTTTCAAAAGGGAAATGAACAAGAACCCCAAACCATTTCGTAATGCTTTTGCAAAACCTTCGACAAAGTGAATGAACCAGGTCGAAATTGGAGGCAATTGGTGGAATTTTCGATGGTTTACGTTTCAGCTCGTTGCAGACGCAGATTGATATATCGCTTTTTATGAATGTTTGATGCTATTACCACGCTGGTCCCTACAATAATCAAAGTGTGTAATGCAATCATAGCGCAGAAAAAAAAAAGAAAAGAAAAGGAAAACGATATTGTACAGGGTGAGTAAACAAGTACAACCAATTGAGCGATTTTTTCATGACAACCCTCAGTGGAATATTCATATATTTTCTTCTTGTAATACTTCCATGTTTTGTACTCTCATATAAAAATTACGGCCATTAAAATTTTAATTACCGCGTTTCACAACTTACAGTTGCGGAAGTGATAGTACCCGATGTGAAAGACCGAACACGTTACACACTAGAGAACCCCAAAAAGTACTCTTGGTTTTACGTTCGCTTTGGGATTTGCAGCATATTCCCTCTCCTTATTACACATTTGAAATAAATGTCAGGGAACACCATGACGTCATGAGCCCCTCCTGGCCCCAATCGAGATCGGAAAAGTATAAATTGATAGTATTACAGGGTTACCGTGTTCACCTTTGCACAAATGTGTTTAGGATCCCAAAACTGTTTAAATGCTTCCCATCGCAGGTCCCTCCCCGAATGAAATGTCGGGTAAGACTGGACAAATGAACCATTTCATCAAAACTATCAAAAATCAATATTTTAATAAACTCAATTTTTTGGACTTTCAAGCAACAATATTCACATGCCTTTTTCTTCATCTTTTGATTTCCAGTAGTTAAAAACTTCAAATTATATGTATAGGATGGATCAATTATTAAGCTACTGTTAATTTAATTAAATCTTAAGTATTCTGCATTATCATTCAACACTTTCCTGCGGAGCAATTGAATACGGCGCCAAAGAACTCACCTGTAATTTATTTTGAAGCCCTCACGTTTGTCGCAGTAACGAAGTCTCGTGTGGTACAGTCAGTGTGCATTTGTTCGGGTAGGAAATGATACCTTCACAACAATAACAGTACCTTTGAATGGCTTGATCTATTTTACAAATTAAATTATTGTGAAAGCTTAATTAACAACTATCTATCACAGGAATTAATTGGTAATTCCGGTATTGGTTTCTTTCTAAAAAGCCCTCATTTTGTGGCCTTTTTTCGGCTTCACCCTGTTATAGGTATAAGCAAAATGAGGCTCTAATTGTAAACATTTTCTTTTATATCACATGTAAATGTAAATAATTGTTCATTGAATGGACTAAATGCGTATAATTTTTTTCGAAGAAGTTCAATTGCAGCATATCGTTACATGAAGAACACGTGTCCACGTTAAAAGGCTATTAGGTTTCCAAAATAAGTCATATTTAATTTATAATCGCCGACGGCAATGGATTTCTTTTCATAAAGAAATATTATTCGGATAGTAAGTATTTGTTTGAAATCAAATGGAAAGCTACAAATATCATGAGCTTGATATTCACGAATGTTATTGTGACTCACAATACATACCAACATACAAGATGTTTTCTACCGTTTGAAGGGTGCTGAATTGTTTTTTTGGTCCAACCTCTGGTAAATGTGGGGAGCA
This sequence comes from Ophioderma brevispina, assembly GCA_023653785.1. Taxonomy (NCBI): domain Eukaryota; kingdom Metazoa; phylum Echinodermata; class Ophiuroidea; order Amphilepidida; family Ophiodermatidae; genus Ophioderma; species Ophioderma brevispina. The sequence goes on from JAMKCH010011710.1 coordinate 18,916, forward strand.
TTGTAAATAAGGGGTAAAATTTTTAAAGTGTTTTTGTATAATTTTTAAATCAAGCCAAATTTGTGGGTTCTAAATTACCCAAATTTATCATGTCTCATTAATAAGGATTTAATAAAAGGTATAGTTTTTTCTAGTACGACCCTTAGTTACACGGCTACAGGCCTGATAATGTTCAAGGTCAACCTGGGGGAAAATACACAGTGCTCAGATGTGGTTGAAACTGGTGTCAATGATTGTTCTAGTCATACTGAAGCAGAAAATACATTTTAATTCTTTAGATGACAGCTCTGTAAACAATGTTGAGGTCAAATTTGGTGAACCTGTAGTCCGTGTACCCCTTGTTAAATAGTCAGGCGAACAAATTTGACACCGGTTTCATCCGATCGAAGCACTGGGGAAGTTTTACAAACCCCAGGGTATCTTGAACCTTAAGAGGACTGTATCTGCTTAACTAAGGGTCGAAACCGAGATAAACTATATTTTAACCCTTACAATGAGACAATGTATTGCTGTGCATTTAAATACAATTGGCTTGATTTCAAAATTATTCTGTACAAATGTTACCCCTTTATTTTTACAGTGCTCTCCACATTTCCCAGAGTTTGCGGACCCCAAAATGTTGAGTTAGCACCCTTCGAACTGCAGTAAAACATCTTCAAACCTTCCCCAAACTTCGAGAATCGGATTTCATTATAACTCTAGATAGCTTCGGTCCATTTCTTTCCATTGATACATATGGGTACCACATGCCTGGAAAGTTCGCATGTCAGCAAAACCTTCAATATCCATAGTACTCAGTGTAGAATTGGGAAAAAATCCCCCCCCCCAAAAAAAAAAAGGTTAGGAATATCCAATTGCCACACTTTTTTGGTATAACAATGTGTTTGAGTCAGTAAAAATTACAAAATCTAATTTTTCCAAACCAGTTTTTTCATACCTTCCTCAACTTATGTCGTAATAGTGACGCCATACTGGATGCTGGTATTTATTTTGATACTCAATTAATGAGGCAAACTAAGCTATCCTGTTGTACCGCATTTATAGGAATCGGATGTTCAGTAATGAAAATCACCGGGGGTAGTACCCCCCCCCCCCGGAAGTTTTGCTACAGAAAATGGCTCAGGTAGACGAGGTTTAAGTTGGTGAACTGATATTTTTTAGACAGAGATGGCTCAGGGAAAAAAAATGTATTTTTTTTTTTTTATATAACCCCCCCCCATTCGGTCGAATTTATATGGTTTATATAAACTAAAATATGGCTTGCAACTATTTTGACTACCATTTAAATAAATACTAATATAATAATAATAATAATATATATATATATAATAATAATAATAACGATAATAAAGATTTTGCAGTTTGGTTTTTGGGTCGAACCTGTTGGTCTACGTATTGGAAACAAACTTGTCTACTTTTTGCCCTTACTACAATTCATTTGACTTTATCTATGTTAGGCGAGGTTGTTATTTGTACTTATTGGAAACCTTGGACAAGTATTGTATCTTGTCTAATAGTGCACTGTAAAATATTACTAAACAAGGGATAAAACCTTATGCAGAGTTAATACAGGATAAAAATTAGTCGAATTGAGTAAATCGTTTACGGGCCATCCACGGTTTAATCCCCTTGAATAAGATTTTAGTCGCATATGAGGATAACCCATTTTTGTTCTCATGGGTAATGAAAAGTATAGTAGTCTCTGCATAATTAGACATATTTTTCAACAGAGTGGCAGATCATCTGATAGTTTGGAACTAAACTTACTATTGTTTCATGTATGAAATGGTGTTACCACCAAAAATGCACCTAAGGGGTTTGCATTGAAGCTTTTGTGTCATATGTAGTGAGTTCTTATAGTTAAGACCCCAATACATTGTATTGGTTAGCCTTAAAGCCTTAAAATTGAAAAAAAAGGCAATTTTGTGTGCCTTAATTTTAATATAAAACATAGTCTGAATCATTCGCTTGGGGGGAAACGTGATAGAAAGATGTACTTAATGCAAAAGTTCATAATTTCATTTTAGGGAAAACCTATTACGTGAGAATATCTCATGCCACCTTTTATTATTAATTATTATTATGCAGAAAAAAAAGTGTATTTCATGATACTAAGCACGGACCGGGTCTGTTCCCTTTTTGTGGTCGACTGTAAAACGTACAATCCCCAAATCAAGAGTCACCCTGACTTGGGAATAATCGATAAAGACCTAAACTGAAAAGGTAGGTATTGTAATTGTATACATGTACATATACACCAGGAGCAGTTGCTTCCTTGTTGTGCAATGTAAGGTGAAAACAGACATGTATAACAAGTCAGTACAGAGGCGCTTTCTGCTGACTTCTATTGAATGATTTGAAATTCGTTGTCATCGTGAGCGTACAATACATGTCTGGGTAATATGCCTGTACTCTATATATACATAGTAAAAAACACTAATAGACAAACCCATGTATTTGTTGAAAGGAAAACCATTACTCCATGGATCAAAGAGGAAAGATGCTTGCATCATGGACATTGGGTTACGAATATCGGCGAAGTAACTGAATTTTGCTCAGTATTATTGTTTAATTATACCTTTCAATATGGGGTATGTCAAGTGCAAAGTGGCACATTTGATTGGAAAGAATAAAATCATCACAATTTCTTTTCCTAAAGATCAGTGACCAGTAGTAGATGTACAATCATGCTGCATGGACTCGAGCAAATAATAGCACTGTTGATATCCAGTAAATCCGCCGGTATGCAGAGGATAAAGCACCTTTTATCTGGAAATACAGAGCCATTGTATTACAACACAGTTGAAACAGATTTAGTCACCCGATTAAGATTGAGATATTTTTCGTGACGCAAAGCACAAGTACTTGTCCTCTTTCACGAAAAAATAAACCTTAGGCTTTCTACTGTGCCTTCAATAACGTTGCCGTATATTCATCATTTTTGGAAAAAAGAAACAAAGATGAACAAAAAAACCATGAAAGAAAGTTGTTGGCAGACTGTGACCTAAATCTTGTGCAGAAACAAAACTTAACTTACGATAACTTGCCGCGTAACCCCATTTATACAAAATAACCGTGTTGTTAGCCATAGGTGATAGACCTCTCTTTTGTATTTTTCTAAATACATGGTGTAAATGAATAGCAAAAGAGGTCCAGCAAGAAGTTTATGGATCTTGGTTCTGCACAAAGATGTTGGGTTCAGCCTTCAGAAACATATCACACATGGTTTTCTTCCACATTAGTTTCTTTTTTCCATAAAGATGAAATAATACAGTCAAAATATTGAACTCACAGTAGAACCTCAAAGTTTATTTTAATCGCGAACGAGGGCAGATAAATCCAAACTGGGGTAGAACATTTGATAAGGAGTTCCCAGTATACAACTGAATTATTGTCATTGATTCCTTCCTGCGCTACTTAACAACATCATACAGAGCATGACGGAATCAATGGCAATTACCTCATTTGCGTACTTGGGGCTTCTATGTGAAACATCTATCCTAAACTGGGCGGTGATAACGAATCTGACATCTTTTCAGCTGCCATGGACAGTCACAATGGCTCTGCAGTTCCAAATAAACAAAGGGGAATCTGAAAGTGCTTAGACCGCTGAATACTGTGGAATTTACATTATCATAACGCCACTATATTGCTTGATCAACGCAGCATATGTATGTCCATTGATAACTGATATTCAGAAAGAAATGAGATGTGCAATTTTATTCATTTTCATGAAAATGTGCAACCTTTACAATTGTCATACCCAATAAATGGTAATTATATATTTATTATTATTTATAGTGGGAAATAGTTTACTCTCGAAGTATGCAATCAAAATGAAATTTTTTTCCTTTGATCCCATGGCCAACCAGTCGGCAACCTATATCCCTTAACTGCATTTTTTTTCACTTTTCAAAAACCACGGAGCGGACCCCTCCTTGTTTTTTTTTTTTTTTTAAAAAAAGTGGGGGGGGGGGATTTCCCCTAGATCTAACAACAAAAATAACGCTACCCCCATTTTTGCGGTGATCGTCAGGTTACGTTTGGTATTCATTATGCTCTAGGGGCGTTAATAGGGATATGCCAGTTCAAAAACGACCAACTATTGACTTAACCACAAACAATTGCAGAAATAATTTCTTCAAAAGTGTACCAAAATCAAAGCATCGGAAAAGGTAGTTTGTAATGTAATATGGGTAAGGTTTATTCAGGGGGTCAAATAGGTAGACGTTTCATATAAAAGTCCCAAATATGCAAATGAACTATTGGCATTTATTCCGTCAAGCAACTACTGCACAACATCACGCAGCTCATGACGGAATCAATTGTAGTACCTCATTTGAATCCTTGGGACTTCTATATAAAACGTTTCCCCCAAAATATACAAATAGTCGATGGTGTGGAAAGTATACCAGTATGTTCACCTTTGAAGGATCAAAGAAGAATCTGATATAGTTTCCCAATCTTCAGGTTGTAGTTTTATGGCAAACTGGGTTCTAGGTCACATTTATCACTTTTGTTAACTTTGTTAAATATACCGTTTACGCCATCTAGTATGATATTTGGTTGCATATTCCAAGAGAGCAGAACCCTAGATATCAAAATATACATATATAAAAGAGCGATTTAAAAAAAAAAAAAAAAATCTGTGATATTTGGTTGCATACTTAGTGGAGATATGAAGACGATTGTCTACTGTTATTTTTAGGAACAAAACGAGAACTAGAGAACTCGTATATGCATTTCAACCAAATACTATATAACATTAAGTTTACCGGGTACTACACTGTTGCACGTTTGGGGTAAAATTTTACCCAACTTTTACCCAACCGCTGGGTGCACTATGAACAACCCATTTTCTGGGTAAATGTGTTACCCAACCATGGTTGGTTAAAAGTTACCCAAAATAAGGGTAAAAAACAACCATTTTGTTGGGCAAAATAATTTTACCCAATGTTACTGGGTAAGTATTTTACCACATAATTGGGTAAATTTTATCCACTTGTTGGGCAGTGTATTGCTTTTACCCAATTATATTGGGTAATATTCAAGGGTATTGGGTAAGTATTTTACCACATAATTGGGTAAATTTTATCCACTTGTTGGGCAGTGTATTGCTTTTACCCAATTATATTGGGTAATATTCAAGGGTATTGGGTATTTATTTTACACACATATTGGGGTAAATTTTATCCACTTGTTGGGCAGTGTATTGCTTTTACCCAATTATATTGGGTAATATTCAAGAAGATTGGGTATTTTAAATTATTTTCACACTTAATTGGGTAAATTTTAGCCACTTGCGGCAGTGGGGACTGGAAGATCTAATTGACGCTTTTGCAGGTAAGATCACACTTTTATAATCATATAGATAAAATTAATGTGGATCTTGGTACTAAGATAAGTATTGTTTGCTGGTGCTCTGGGTAGTTTTGCGATTCAACATGTCAATGGACGACAGTCAGATTCAAACGGCTAGTTACTGGGCATTGATGTATGATGCAATTGCAAGAATAGGCACATGTATGTAGTGCATGAGTGGTCTGTGAACACTGAACGGGTAAAAGCATATGCTTTACTAACAGCCTTTACTGTCGCAAAATATTATAAAACAAACTTTTGTTCACTGTTTCTCTCTCTCCCCTCCCTAGACATTATTAAAAGGAGCATTTAATCTTAACTTGTTTCAAAAGTTAATTAATTGGAGAGGTTTAGCTCTCTAATCAAACTGATATGCCGTTCATAATAGCGAAAAACAGCGGTCGATTACTGAGTTTGTTTGAAAAAAAGAAAGAATAATGAAACTGTGTTTGTCGTAGGCCTATTTCTAAATTAATATACGGAATAATTTGTAAAATAAGTTGCAACCGCACATGCAACAGAATAAATGACAGCTAGCAGAGTAGGCCTTAAAATTATGTCAAAATGTAGTTAACCAAGTCAATAACGCCTTTTACTCAAATTATGTTCATGATAGCTTGGGTTTTTCCAACCTTGTCTTTAGGTTTGTCATTTTTGGCCTTTCTTTCACATTTAAACTATAGAAGTTCCCATATCATATTGGTAAATTTGAGTTGCTAAATTGCTAATAATAAGAATTTCATGTATTCAATCCCTTATGCAAGCTTAAAATCGCACCAAAAAAATCACACAGAAATGATAAATTAATATAACATTTAAAAAGGAAAATGACTTCGGAAATATGCCTAAATCTTATGCGTTTTGTATCATTTTGAAAACGTGCGCTACGGCTAAAATTCTTAACTTTAAGACAACGTTTAGTAAATATTATATAATTAAATTTGAATTTTAATCAAATTTGACAATCTTAATTCTCGAATTTGTGCACGACAGAAAAATAAGATACTAATCAACTAGTGGGTTTTTTTTACAGGAAAAACGACGTTTTCGGCAAAATATCTTCATGTGTGATTTGATATACATCGTAAAGTTCACCGTGCATTGCCACATCCAACAGAATTGATTATGACAGCAGGAGTAGGCCTTAAAATTATTCAAAATGCACTTAAACAAGTCAAATAACGCCTTTACTTAAATTATGCCCATGAAGCTTTTGGTTTTTCTCAACCGTGGTTCCATCTGTCATTGTTGGGTCCTTTCATATATAAGTTGCATATTTGCCATATCATGTTTTTTAACATTGAGTTGCTAATAATAAGAGTTTGGAATTGGAATTGCTGCATACGCTAAGAAACCTCGCTTTTTTTAAGAAAAATATGTAAATAAAATATATGAGAAATATCCAAATGTTTGTCTTGCAAGCATGTTCTCACAGAACACTTGTTCTTTTTGCCGATTAGTTAAATTTAAACAGTTTGAGAGATTTTTACTGCAAAGCTGTGGGTTTTAACAGTTACTAGTGCAGATGAACTAGGAGCTTATGTGTGCCTTTCTTGCAGGCGCTATTCAAAGCTGAACAGTTTTTGCAGCGGGTTTTCGTCGTATACCAATCTTAGAAGGTGGGGACTTGTGTTTTGGCTTAGTGAATAGCATGACTTGTGCGCCCGTCCAGTTTGGACGTCACCTGGTTTACAATCTCTGCGGGATATTCCCGTTACTTTGCTAGTTACCATCCCTCCAAGAAAACTTAGACCGCGAAGAATGGAAAGCAAAATCACGCGGCCTCTGTCTGAATCCTCGGCTTTCCGATGACTCATTCAAACATTTTTTTCTTAACTCTCCAATGCTCCATACCAAAAAAAAAACAAAAACAAACAAAAAACAAGAAATCAAACAAAATACGCATGAAAAATAAGTGGGAGAGAGGATGAAGAAAGAGAGAAAGATAAAGACTGAGAGAGAGAGATGAGAACAGAGTCGAAGAGAGACGACAGAAACTAACTTTCGGAATTTCGAAAAAAAAATGTTGAAAAGTCGATTGTTACTGGGGTGTATAATTCATAAAACAACATTGTCGACAAATTTTTGGCAATATAGTGCCGTATTTTTTAATGGCATATCTACGATCTGACTGAACAATGAACGAATCTAACAGCGCCGTGCGTCCGATATGTATATATGTTGACCGAAAAGGAGATTTTTTCTTTAATGATTTAAAAGTTATCTTTTTTCCGACTCTTCCTCTCTACCTCTCCTTCTCTCTTTTTCTGGATGCCTTTCGCCCTATCGCCCTACCCTTTTCAAACCAGACAAACCTAGAAAGTAGTAGTAGTAGCAATTTAGCAGGGTTGCTCGGTCAGTTACAAAACTGGTCTCCCATGCATAGACCCGGGGGGCCCTACAAATACATAAATACTACATCCACAATATGTAATTACAAACCATCCTTAATTTTTATGTCCATGATAAAACTAACAACAAAGCAAATTATAAACAATAATGCTGAAAATTTCAGAGTGCCTTAAAGTATTATTAGGCGCTAGGGCGATATGTTATACACTTTACTTCACTTTTAAAGTAAAACAAGTAACACCAAATAATAATAACTAAGAGTGCCCCTATTTTAATATATGGCCGTATTATTATATTATTCCAAAATTAAAGTACTAACAAAAGACCGTATTATCGCGGCGTGGCAAGTCCAATTCAAAATTTGTTGTTCTGTGGTTTAATGACTATTTTAACGTTTAAGCGCGTATCACCCCACAAATAAAACAAAACACGAACGTGGATATGGTTAGTTTCTTGCGACGTTTCCAGAATCAAATTTCATTGCGGGCGGTAAAAATAAAGTATTATTAAACTGTTTCCTTTTTATAATTGAATCTTTTAAATTATCAAACCATGGACGTAATAATATATGTCCATGATCAATTACAGCAACCAAATACTTAAAACAATATGTTGAAAATTTCAGAGTGCCTAAAAGTATTATTCGGCATCTGGAATATGTTTCACTGATGTCATTTGCGTAAGAGTTTGTCCCAAATTTGAACCAAACCACCGGAACAATTTTGAGAATTACGTGATGGAAAGTATAATATACTAAGTTCAGCAATTGAATAAATTGAGGAACTGCAAAGGAAAAATATAATAAAGCGCTCCCCATACGATCACAATTGCGTATTAGGCCTATGTGGAGGAACAATCCCAACAAACGTCAATATTTAAGCATGTTCAATGTACGTACTATATATCACAAAAAGAAACAAAACTTTACAGGAACAAAATTCCAACAACTGTACAAAAAGCAACACCACACACACAACCGAATGTCTACCATGTTACGCTGTACAGTGAAGCCACAATCGATTTAATAGGCAAAACAAAACACTTGAAGAAAAGAAGGATACGCCATTCAGGGACTGTATCACGCATACCACTGTTACAGGGTCAGCGTTCCCAGGAGTGCAATGTTTTTGGGGGATAATAATTAATAATAGGGCGGTTTTGATGAGATGTTCGGTTGCGCATGGCTACAGAGCATAGCTCTGTAGCCATGGCGCGTATGTTCAAGGGTATTATGTTTGATAGAGGATTACTTTTG
>JAMKCH010011711.1:0-25696 GCA_023653785.1 Ophioderma brevispina
TACAAGCCATTACTAATGGATTGCGGTTCACGCTAATAAGAAGTATGAACTTAACTCTCAAACTAACCACACCCGCACATAATATAATCCAGGATCGATTGGATGCCTGTCCCCTGGCTTTTATAATCCGGTTTACTAAGCTTCATTTCCCACACATACATGATTATTTGTGCATTTTTATGGGTAATTTTTTTTAAATTTACCTTAGAGACTACGCACGTGCGTAATCTTTATGTCGCCTGTTTTTGTTTTTTTATTAGATTGAACACGCTTTTTGTGCCTTTTTTCAGATGGAATTTTTCCACACCTGTGTGAGCCCGTGTTTGGCGGTGCTCTTTTAGGAAGCATGTCAATGCTGTGAGATGAGCTCGTAGTGTAACCTGCCATGAGGAATGTCATAAATAAACAAATAATTTTTCATTGTTACTGCATACTCAATTCACTATGAGGTATATGTGTATAGACATGCTATGCTGTTAACACGGCATATTGTCTCAATGGATGACAGTAGTTACAAGTATTCTTGTGACTTGTATTGGTATATTGCATAGACCATGTTGATGTTGCATGTTGAGGGTCTCTGTGGATGGAAGATAAAATAAAATTAAAAAATAAATAATAAATAAATGGTAGTTTATCCAACTGTAGCTAAAATGTCCAGTTTAACACTAATAATATGATTGGGTGATGGATTGTCTCTAAGTACTATTATAATATTATTTACCTTTTTAACTTGTTTTTCTTGTGGAGATAAAAAAAAGGGGTGGATGGCATAACTTAAAATGGCGGTATGGGTTGTTAATGCAGCAGTTAACACAATTGTTTTTTCTTTAGACCCTTAGTTCGGGGGACTCCATCGATAGAACAAAATACAAAAGTTTTAATTTCTTTCGGGAGATCAAGTTAGCCATGGAAAATTGGGCACCACATTTACTTATTTAGGCCAAGTTTATAACTCGAGTCGTGCTGATATAGGAAGCTGGGGGAAAACTTTGGGTCATATCCATTACGTGAATAGGGAAGAAGCATTCTTAATCTATCCATAGTTCAGGTCGCTGCCTACAAGAGAAAATCATTTATCCCATGTTGCTTCCAACTATTAAGAACAACGTTGGACCACCTTGAGTGGGTAATTGACTTATTGTATTTGTCGTTTTAAGCTGTATTGGTTTAGGTGATGTATGAAAGTAATGATGGGAACCAAAGATAAGATTTCAATAGCTTCCCACAATGCTTCCTTCCAATGGAGGTTTTTGTAAAGGTACTAATGGGGATTGTAGTGATTGTGAAACAGGCTAAATTTACAGTACTGATCACAAACGTGCATTTTAAAGAGCGTTTCATCTCTAACGACTCACATGACAAGCCGTACACAAAATTCCAATGGAAGCAAGGCATTGTGGGAAGCTACTGGTATCTTATCTTATGAGGAACCATATCACCTGTGGCGGACAGCGCCAAATCCATCGCTAGACATAATCGGACGAAATCAATAGCGCACAGCCATATACAGGTATTATTTCCATTTTAAAACGTACGTTCTTTTACATTGACTCTCTTATAGCTTCTTATGTTTTGACCACTTCACATCGTATCGACCGTAGAGCACCCAGTATTAAGAACGCACGACCTAGGAATGCTGGAAAGTTTAATGTTTGCGCCCCTCACAAACAGCCTCATTCCCAGAAAACAGTACAGGGTTGTCCCTATATCAGCGCGATCGAGTATAGATATATTAAAATATCACTCTTTTAAGGTAAGTCTGGGAAATGTGGACTATGCATCATGAACTGACGCCCTCTTAAAAACCCACTTTGAAGTCAACTTTCTAATTTTCACTAGTCTTTTCCCTAAATTACTTTTCCAAGTTTCACCATATCTAATTCAGCCCCAAAAATCAGTCCCCACCATAAAATTAGTCAATATTTCAGTTTTGAGGATCCACCAACTTTTTGCAACCCAATTCAGTTCACATTTCACAAGTCCCAAGTTTAAATTTTTGCACTGCACACACCACCAGTACTCCAAACCTAAGTGGGATTGAGTCCCCCAACTTCCCCAAAACAACTTGAAGCATTCCCCACATGGTATACCCTTTAAACACACACACTTAAATTCATGGAATTTACAGCTTAGCCAGTGAAGCTAACTGCTAGGCACATAAAACAGCATTTAGACCCCTTCAACTTAACACCATATTAATTTAATATGTTGGGCTGGAACTAGCCATAGGCATCAACATAGGTCCTGTCTTGGCCTGAGCGTGAGCGTCCTGGATGAGTTAGGGTCAGGCACACAGCTTGCATAAGCATTTTTCAAGCTTTCTCATACTTTAAAAATGGAAATATTCGCGCTATATATTAATTTTTCTCGCTTTTGCGGCACTTTCTGAGCAAGCGCGAAATTAGGAACACAACAGCATATGTTTATTTTGTGTGTTATTTTTATGTGGGATAGCCTGAAAAGAGTCAAATTTAAAAACAGGTGAAACTTGAAAAATTTCAGAAGTGCGAAAAATTCAACGCGCGAAAATTACCACCTTTAGATTATGGTTGTTAGTAGTGTTGGTGTGATTGCCCGTCGGTAAAATCATTGTACTACTTTGGGGGCTTCTTGATTTCAATTTATCAGATGCATCCTGGCAACAAATAGGTAATTACATACATAGGCTTTAATAAAGACATCGCCGGATAATGACAGAAGAGGGCCTCTATCATTATCATAGTTTATATTTACCACAAGTTTGAGTTGGTGTTTTACAACTACTTGAACATGTTACGCAATGTGTTTTTAATCCCCAAAGTACACTTGTAAATCAAGAATAATGAGAAAAGTATGAGAAAACTTCATGGGCAATGCTCTCTGGAACAAGCAAAGCTTAGATTATTCATCCATTCCAATGACCATTTATTACTTAAATGAAGAAACAGGAGATGTTGCATTAGCTGCCCTTTGTGTATGGAGCTTGTAAGTGAGTCTAGACATGCCTTTGTATCCGTCTAAGCTAACAGATGAGGCTACACGAGGCAGCTCTTAATAAATACCCAAATACCATTAGCTTATGCGACTGAGATTTGGATTACATAACGTCTTCACACCAGCAGACTCTGGAACAACACAATGGCCCATAAGCAATGGCCATACCGCGCTATTGATAATAATGGAGCAATCTAGCTAGCACTATGAGCAATAAAATGCAACAATTCTCATGGCATCAGTTCAATAGCTTCATTCACCATTGTATTGAGCAATACAATACCGTTGTATTTAGTCTGATTTATGATACCCAGAAATTGCATTGTCAGCTTTTGTTAACATGTGCCCATTCAAAGCTACTGAACTGGGCCCTTTATAGATTAGCATGTCTTACCACAAAGTGATGTGGTATGGATCTATGTAATGGGTGTTGTGTTTATAGGGCAATTCCATTTAGTGTTCAAGCTTGCCCCCAGAAAACAAAAATGCAAAATGAGGTCTCCCCCCCCCAAGAACCAGAATGCCACTCATATATACGTTCTAATAATATAACACCCATCCTTGCAAAGCGGTCACATTTGTGGTTCTTGGGGGGGAAAGGGTTTTTCATTTTTGGAATTTCAATTACCCATTGAAGCCGATATAATTTTACAATAAACCGACTTTTAGGAATTTATGTAAAGTGGGCTTTTTTTGAAAACCGTCAAAAGTTAAACGTTGAACATGGCCTATGAAAATGCGGACTTCAAGTTCATCTGCTCGCACTCATGAAACTATAGAGGGTGTCCTCCATTCCTTATCCGACGATGTCCATTTGTGCATTCAAATAGCACACTTGCATTGAGTATTGAATATAATACTTAACAACTAGTAATGGTACGTATTTGTTTGAAATTTTTTGTTAAATCTTATATTGTTTGGGTATATATTAGATAATAAAGATTCACTTGGACCGATGGTGATTGGACACAAGATCTAAAACCTAAGTTGGCGTTATGTGCAAAATTACGGATCTACATCACTGATCAATAATTGCACTGGGGAAGGGAAAAAAATTGTCATTTTCTTAGTTTCAAGGGATAAGTAGCAATAATGCAAGAGAATTAACAAAAAGTTGGACATTTACTGTATTAGCTTACAAATCAGGGATAAGTTTGAACAATTCCATTCAACTATTTTTTGAAAAAAACACACAAAATACCAGTAGTTAAAAAAAGTATTTGAGAAATTTCTCATGATGTCTCTGCAAATTGACATGCAGTGATGGCAACTCAAAGTGTACACTAAACAGCTGATTGTGCTACACACCAGTACAGAGTAAACAAAGTTTGTTATGTATGTGTTAAGGTGATGACATGATGCACAATATTGCACTTTAAAATCTGGGACATTTGCATGCAAAGTCTTTGTTGATGTCAAGTTGTAATTTCATATGCACCCATAAAAATTCCAGAATCAGATAGAATGTACTTTTGTGTTTTTAATACATATTTCAAGCCAACCATTTGCAGGTTAATTGTTAGCCCATCCATACCAGTAACAAAGATAACAGTACATGGACTTTTATGATTTTTTTTTTTTATGTTCTGGAATAACAAATCACTGCTTATCCCTTTAAAAGGCAGTTTGTGGTCCAGAGCCTCTCCCTCCTCCCTCCCTCCCACCGTCAAAATTTGAGATTTTTTTTTATTACCAGACGTGTCAGCCTTAGTATTGCTTCTGTGTCTATGTGAATTCTATCATCTCTGCAAGAAATTCACAGTTTTGTTGTTTTTTCTCCATGAACGGACATAAATTATAGCAATGTGACCTATGGTACATCTGCTCATATAACCAACATTAAAGCGGCACTGGCACATTTTCACAAAGTATGAAATTTCTTTAATTTGCTCTCAAATGATAGTCTATGCCATTGTAAGAATAGAGATACATTTTACACATAAAATAACATACTCAAAAACAGATAGGGACGTTAATAAGAGGTTAAAGACATCCAGGTAATTTGTAGGCTAACTTTTAATAACTTTAATCAACAATGTGTGTATTCCATGAATATCATAGACTCGTACTTATTGACAAAGGTCACAGATCAGTCAAACAGGGTGCATGCTATGGGAAACATGCATATGGCATGCAGTTTCTTGTGTTAAACCCCATTTTTGTTGTCTGCTGAATTAATGTTGCCGGCGACATTAATTATAAAATCGTTTTGTTTACCCATAAGGATGCTGATTTGGTCTTAATCATTTCAGGTGTGGGCTAATGTATATAAAAGCTTCACAACCATGCAAAAAAATATGATTTGATAAATATTGAGGGGTGCCACTATTTTCAAATGTGCCAGTGTCTCTTTAAGGATGAGAATCAAATGAATTTGTATTATTGCTAAGGTTTTTAACCACAAACAAAAGAGTTGCTAGGGTCCCGAATTGATCCACCAAAAAATGTTCCCCTCCATATTCTCCTGTCCCCCAGCTTAAAAATTGAGTGGTCCTGAAAAAGGAAGTGCACTACCACCACCATCTGCTGGCTAGAACTTTATTGTGGGAGTAATGAATAATATGACAGGTGGACTGTCAAACAATACCGTGCATGGTAATAAAGCCCAGATGGTTCTGGTCATAAATCAAATGCAATATTTTGCAATATACACGGTCCAACTTCTGTTCAGATTTCATTTCCAAAATGTCCAGTGATATCAAGGGTTAACTCGGGGTAGACCACAGAGAGCTAGGGATATGCCAAAAATATCACAATGCAGATCTTAATTATGTGAACTATTACTTGGAATGTAGTTCAGGTCAGTGACTGAGCAAAGAAATTATGATTATACATTGTGTAAAAGGAAAATCAGTCCATTACAATGGCTCATGTGCCAAGACAACATACTGTCAAAAAACGTAGTAGAAAAAAAGAAAAAAAACTGATGTCTTGTTGGGTACGAAAATGGATTGCAAGGAGAGAAACATTAGGATGTTTCAATGCTCTTCAACTGGAGTTAGCTATAGGGAGGATCCAAAAGCTTTTAAAAACTTTCTTAGGATGGATAAAGATTCTTTTAATGAACTGCTATTGAAAGTGAAACCTTTAATCTCAAGATCATCAACCAACATGCACAGTGCAGTGAAGCAAAGCTGCAGAAGTAGGTGGTTTTTCCGACAAAAAGAGACTGTCCCTTCTTTGGTATGCAAAATTGTGGATGTAGCCACTGGGGTGGACCTGGGAAAGCAATTAACTCACCTAGAAGTTGCACGAAAAATGGAACAGTCCTTTTTCCCTTTCGACTCCACTCAAAGTCTCATGGGTCCATAACTACCTGTTCGACAGTCATATACACGGTAAAAAAATCGAAGGACTATAAATTTGAAGAGCGAATGCAACATGCCAATGAAAATCGTACAGTGTATAATGGCTGCTTTGATTTTAGGGGACAGGTAACATGGCGAGTTATAAAGGGCTCGTTATGACAAAGCGAGTAGAAAAGCGATATAAACCATGTCCCATTTGGCAACTTAGTTCACTGCATTTAACTCACCAGTGGACCTTGATCACTTTGGTGCAACTCATCATTGGGAATTTGATGGCTTTGGCACAACTTCGCCAGCGGGACTTGAGGGCTTTGGCACACTCGCCAGCATACTTGAGGCTTGGCGTACCCCCAGCGGGACTTGATGCTTTTGGTGTAATCGCCGGCAGACTTGGTGGCTTTGGCGTAACTCGCCAGCAGGATTTGATAGATTTGGTGTAACTCGCCAGCGGGACTAGATTGCTTTGGCGAACTCGCCGGCAGTACTTGATGGCTTGGGCAGAACTCGCCATGGGACTTGATGGACTTTGTGGGGTAACTGTCACTTTTTAACCCCGCTTTTTTTCTCCAACTCCCATTTTTCTTAACTCACCAAAATCATTCCCCTTGATTTTACACTTGTCAGTAGATTAAAATGGAAGGCAAGGAGTCATGACGTCTACTCAACAGTTGGTCGAAAAGCCATCTCCTGTTGCAATGTTGTATTGAGGGCCACACTACAATATGGAAACAAATATTTGAAACACTCACCATAATTTTGTTACGATTGCTTCACCCCGCCATCGTTGTGAGCTAAAACCAACAATGTGTTCTAGATTTTCGCAGTACAAGGCGGTACTAGAAGTAGCAGGATGGGTTTATGTGTGTGTGTGCGTACGAGTGCCGAATATCAAAAAGAGGGAAGTTAAGAACACAAACATTTTTAAAAACATCAAAGAACAACAATGAATTAGAAATGTCTGATTAAAATCATGTGAAAACTCAAGTGTGGGTAAAATATTTGTTCATATCAGTGTGGCCGTTGGAGCACTTGTTGGACTTTGTTTAACTGAGGGCTGGAATTTATTTGTCCAAGATAGACAAAGACCACACTAATATTTGTAAATTCAGAAAACAATTGTTCTTGCTTAGCTGTTTATACCTGAAAGAAAGAATGGAGAAAACATTAAAACAGGACTGTACAGTATCAAAGTGTCTTGTTTAACTTCTATATTTGTGTTCTAATTATAAGGGCACTTTTTTCAAGGTTAAAAGTTGTAGAAATTGCCTTTTGGAATGTACAAAAACATACCTGTGATGTCTGAAGAAAAGTAAGTCCAAATTTTTGGAATTCTTTTGCCTTTTGGAAGGACCGATTCCCGGCCATCTTGGATCATCATTACAAAAAAAACTGCCCTCCTCCTCCTTTTTTTCAAAAAGTATGACCGAGAAACATTTTTTTTTTTTTTTACTTGGCCCTAAAATGCTCATTCCAAAGTTGAGAATTAAAAACGGATTTTCGTTTTCATGTCAGTAAACCTTTATGTGCAGTATTGCGTGCCATAGAATACTGTGTATAATAACAAAATTCCGAATCCGGAGTTTATAACAAAGTTTTTTGATTTTCTATATGAAGGACTTTGATTTGTGCTTAGCTTTTCACATTTCGACACCGTGTTTAATATCGGACAAGCATTATGTTAATAAGGCCAAAAACACAATTTGTTTGGGAAATCTCGAGTTAGACATTGTTGGGGAGGAACAGGGGAACATTTTCTGAAATATCAAAGTGTTCCAACAATTATTTCCAAGTTATAGCATCGGCCCTCAACTCTAATTTCTACCACCTAATCTTTCCTCCCTTAACCCTAACCCCATTTTTTTTTTAAGTTTAAATTGGGTTTTGGGGGGGGGTAGGACAATCTCCACAAATTTCTGCTTGCAAAGGGGACCCATAGCTAACCAGAGATGCAGATTTGGGGACAAATTTAACACAATTTAACACAAATTTGTCGTTTTTGTGTCCCCGCTTGCCTAAGGCAGGAAGACACATGGGATCACTTTGTCCCACTGTTGATTTCCTGTTGTTGTCTGTTTTTAAAAAGGGTGTTTTAACATTGCCTGTAAATTCATACTTTGATGATTTAAACCAATTGTGTCAAGGTGGTGCAACATGGAATCCCCCATTTTGAGCTGATGAGGGTCAAAGGTCCCACATGCCAGGTCAAAGGTCATGTGGGTCAAGTGTGTAAAATAGGATTGAAAATGAAAAATTGACATCGTTGAAAAGTTGAGTTCAATTGGGAAACCAAAACTTGAGTCATTTGTGCAACATGGGATCCTCATTTGTAGATGAGGTCACACCCAGGTCAAAGTCATGTGAAGTCAAGTGGTAAGATAGGCTAAATGTATGACCTCATTTTGAAAGTTGAAGTTCAATTGGAACCAAACTTGGTTTATGGACGTTTTTACATGAACACCCTCATTTGTTTGAGGTCCAACGTCACATATCAAAGGCCAAGGTCATTTGGGCCTATCATTCACTACCGCCCAACGGCAGGCGACACAAGTGGTCTGAGGACCCATGTATTTTTTTCCTCTATAAAATTCACCTTTTAGCACCTTTTGAAATTTTGAAGTTGGGACTAATTTTCCAACTTTGGCTTCCAATTAAAGAAATTTAATTTTCAACGATGAATTCGAGCCAAATTTGAAGGAAAAAAATTGACCAATTTTATAACCAAAATTGACAAAAAGTGTGTTCTATACCAGAGGCTGAAATGTGACCCATATTGGCGCGGCCTTTGTGCATTTGTGTTTGGCATATGTTGACTAAGTTTCAACAAATTTGAGAACATTTTGAAAAAAAAACACCCATTTCTATACCAAAATGGGCAAAAAAGTGGTTGTTGAAGATCAGGAAAGCTTTGACCCCATGTTGTAGCCACATCACCTGACTGGTCATTGTTCATTTGGGTTGCATACCCACCCTGAAACCATTTAATATATTTTTAATATGGGGCATAAGTACCATTTGAAACCCAGTGTAACCTATTCTACACTTACTTGGATTTATTCTTTGTGAGCTCAGTATATTCGGAAAATAAGTTAAAAACATTTAAACACTTAAATCTAGGATAATGTGGATTAGTCTTGTTCCCATACTGCTGGTACTGTGGATGGCCCATTGAGGCATGCGTCATGACTTTAATTTTGTAGGTTAAGTACTAGGCCAAGGTTCCGAGGATCATGAAAAAGGACACGGCTTGCGGACTTGGGGGGCACAGATTTACACTTAATGGTGCATAAGTCACAAAAACTGTCATAAAATTTTCTGAAGTCATAATTGATCCTTAAAGCAATACACCCCAGAATTATAATTTTTTGAAGAGTGGCCCAATTCCAAACATTTTGAGATTTTTGAACAGTTGCTTTGGTAATTTCGCTGGGGGTAGTAAAATATATCGGGAATGGTAAAGCTCAAACTTTTTTATGTATCGCAAGAAGGATTTTGTAATTAGGATAATTTATATAATTAGGATAATTAATAATTCAGTGGCAGCTGCAACATCCCTCTTATATATGAAAAGCCAGGAAATAGCACTATGTACATGTTTTACACTCATCCATTAGTTGTCAATTGGTCTCAGGGAGTCAAGTTAGAGGTCATTTTCGTGAGTTGAGGTGGCACTATTCACAATGGAAAACAGAAAAATTTGGCCCTTTCCAGTTCCGGTCGTTAAATACATCGGGGATCCAGATTCTAATTACAAAATGCCCTCTTTTGTAACAAACACACACCTTTTGAGCATTATAATTCACCGGGTAGTTTACTACACCAATTACTAACACAAACTGTGACAAAAATCTCAAATTTTGAAAATTGGGGAACTCTTCAAAAATGTGCTGTTATTGCTTTAATAATATGCATAAAAATTACATGAAATATTTGTTTTTACAGAAGCCCATACTACAAAAGATAAAGACACATTGTTTTTCATCAGCCTCTCCTTGAAAACCCAATTTTCTCAAGTCAAAATCATTCTGATGGTATCTCCAATAGCTTGTGCTCTCCTGGTTGGTCAAGCAAAACATGCCACAAAAATTACCTATTCTGTCAGAGTTCAACACATGACTCCACACTTCATTTAGTTACATACAGATAGGAACATTATTGGAGTTAGTGGAGCGGTAGCGGTTTGGACTGTGCAAAATTGTCGACAACCTCCCCTCGGACAACAAAAGCAACCACTTCTTTGAAAGATAGTAATACACAATTTTAAAAAATGAGGTTGTGGTCAAAAAACTTTGGTTGGCAGGGGTGTTTTTTGGGATTAAAAAAAATCACATTTTGAGCTAAAAACGTAAGAGAATGTCAAGGGATTTATGAATGTCTTAGCAAAACAAATTTTGATCATGATGCAATACTATCATCTCTGACATTTATTATAGATTTATGTTTTTGCCTATATAAAGGGTCTAGAATTTAGCCCCAAAATCACTTTTTTTCTCTAAAAAAGACATCCTTTTTATCCCCTGGCTTGAAAAGCAGAAGGGGGATTATGCTATACAGTCAAGGCGTCGGCGTGGCGTCGGCGGCGTCCAAAACAATCTTGTGAAGCGATGGAGATATAACTGAGACCCGTAAGGGTTATGGTGATGAACTTTGGGGGTGGGATCGGACTGTCATGCCCTTCATCTGATTAGATTAATGGGCGTGGCATATGATAATGTAGGTACCTAATTTGCATATTAATTAATGAGTTAATTTGGGGTATTTTCCAAACACAATCTGTGAACGGGCGATACTGAGCACCCATAAGGGGTTATGGTGATGATGGTAAATTGGTGGGTGGGGGATCGGATGCCATGCCCTTCATCTTGATTAGATTATGGGACCCCCGTGGCAATATGCTATGCAAATTAGGTACCTAATTCGCATAATTAATGAGTTAATTTGGGGTAATTTTACCCAAAAAGCTTGTGAACAAACTATCTGAAGATAAATTAAGTCCGATTTTGATGAAACTTGGTGGAGGGGTGGGGAATCATGGGTACTCTCGCGTTGGATTAGGTTTTGTGGCGCATGATATGACTAATGTAAATAGCTATTTCATATTTCTGGGCTAAATTTGCGGGTTATTTTTCACCCAAAAAAAATAAATTGTGAAACTAACTATCTGGAAGCTCCATAAGTCTGATTTTGATTGTTGAAACTTGATGGCGGGTGGGGAATCATGTGTACTCTCGCGCTCCGATTAGGTTTAAGGGGGGGGTTGTACGGGTTAAGGGGGGGGTTGTGTGGGTTTTGTTTTTAGGGGGGTTGTCCGCTTTAAGGGGGGGGTTGTGGGTTTATTTAAGGGGGATGTTGGGGGTAGGTGGTTGTCTGGGTTTTAAAAAAAAAATAAAAAAAAAATGGGGTTTTTGTACGCGGTGTAAGGGGGGTTGTCGGGGATTAAGGGGGATTGTTGTGGGTTGTTTAAGGTGGGTGTCCGGGTTTAAAAGGGGTTGTCCGGGTTAAGGGGAGGTGTCTTGGCTTTAAGGGGGCTTGTTGTGGTTTTAAGGTGGGTTGCACGAGTTTTAAGGGGGGTGCGCACAGGGTTAAGGGGGTTGTGGGGTTTTAAGGGGATTTTGGGGTTTAAGGGGGGTATTTGCCAGGGTGAACTTATTTCAAAAAAAAATTTGTAGAACCGACTCCCGCCAGGGGGATTAGCGGTTCAGAGAACCGAGACGTGTATTGATCCCCCATGTCCCCACAACGAGTATTTTTCCTGAACCCTTTAGGCAATGTATAAACACCTATATCAATAACAAAAAGGGATACCAAAAAAAGATTTGTTAATATTCTTTACTTAAAAAAATTAAAAAAAATACTGACTTACTAATTTGCAGACCAAGAATGCATGTTTTTTTTTCGGCCTAGAAAATCTCCCGCCACCAAATATTTCAAACCACAACCATCATTTTCTTAAATCTCCTATATTAGCCTTCAAATAAAGGTGTTGTGTTTTTGTTGTTGTACGGAGGGGAGGGGTAACTCGAAAACTAGTGCCATTAGTTGTGTTTTCGAAGCTCGGCCGCCCCGCTAATTGCCGTAATTTTATTGTACCCTTCGCCCACCTATTTGTATCATGTACTTTAACAGAATAAAGCACAGTGATACAGATAGAGTGAAGGGTTTTATAATGTAATTCGTGTTGTTCACACGGAGGCTGGTTGGACACCCGAGTTTCAAAACTCTGGAGTGTTGATCAGGTTTTTTGATTGGTGTGAACGCTATTTAGAGTTTTTAAACTCTGGATTATTATCTCAAGGGTTTTATCCCCCTACAAAAACTTGACTGAGGGTGAAGCTTCAAACTCCAACTAGCACTCCGGATTGTTTTGGAGTATCATGCTTGTGGACAGCTTTGGGGGGTTGGTTAGTGGGGGGGTGGGGGGGGGGGGTGACCTCACAAGGTCAATTTTGTTGGACCAAACTTCCTGTGTTTGAATAATGCCGTGATGTGAAAGTCCTGGTTTTCGGTCATGTTGATTTCTGGTCTACACTCCATATGAGAAACAGAGGAGAATGGTCAGGGGGATGATTTGAGAGTCAGAGTTTTGGCCATCGTGTGGACCACAACGTGGAGTGAAGTAAAATAATTAATTTAATTTTCACCTCCAGAGTTTCAAACCCCTGGACTTTGTTGACCAATTCCTGTGTTTGCATATCATGCGTGAAATGCCACAACTTCCGGTATGTTGACTTCTGGTCTACACTCCAATATGAGAAGTGGAGGACAATGGTCAGGGTGATGATTTTCAGAGTTTTGGTCATCGTGTGGACACAACTTGGAGTAAAGTAAAATAATTAGATTTAATTTTCACCTCAGAGTTTCAAACCCTTGGAGTTTTGTCAGACTGTCTGAACATGGCTAATATGCCAGGATTAGGATACACTACTATTAGCACCTTGTATCTCTCTTACACCTTTTGAGGCATAATTGCAGTATACCCTTTGCATCTACTTTCTATCTTGTACTTCATTTTCCAGAATAACAGAATGAAGCACATGAATCCCGGGGGAGGGGGGGTACTCGACCCAAAATTGGGTACAGGTGTGCGTCCGCTGGGTAAAAAAATTGACCCATGTTTTTAGTGACCAAATTGTACAAAAATATGACCCATTTATATAGTTGGTTCCGAAATGTTGACCCATTTCTATAGTTGGCTTTGAAAATTTCACACCATTTTCATAGTAATCTTAACAAAATCAGCCCATTTTCATAGTAGTTTTTTGGAAAATCAGAAAAATCACCCATTTTCATTGTGATTTTACCGAAAATCTGAAAAATAGACCCATTTTCATAGTAAATTGCGACCAAAAATTGAAAAATGGACCCATTTATATAGTGGCAATGACCTAAAAAAATGACCCAGCAATATAGTAGCATGGTAGGAAAAATGACCCATTGTTATAGTAAGGGGTGAAAAGTGACCCATATCTGCGGCACATATCAGTGACTCAACAAATTGGTGACACCTCAGGGCACCACCATTGGATGATTGCGTCAAACTTATTTGCATGTGCTATCTGCTGCTGCTATAGCATAGCTCATTATGCATAGCATAGTTATTATGCATAGCATAGCTGGTTGCTGTGTGCCCACTGCATTATGGAGCCGTTGTTATGTCCCTTATCTTTCGAAGCAATGGTAATATTCCCAACCGCGGAAGCTCCAAACGGAGTGTGATGAATGAACGTGAAAATCTGATTACGGGAATCGGCAGACAGCCACAGTCAATTCCCATTGATTGTTGTTCCCTGTATGTACCTTCCCTTTTCCACTGAGTAACCCCCCCCCCCCCATGAATACAGTAGATGTGAAGGGTATAATGTAATTATGCCTTTATTATTCCCAAAAGTGCCCTGTCTATAATCAGGAGTAGTTGTGAAGGGATAACTGTCTGGATGGATGAAGTCATGAATTAGTTCTTTGAGCTTCTCTGTGGCAGTATTGATACTGAAAGGACAAGCGACCTTTCCCATAGCTAACAATCATTGTTGTGATTCATGGTAGCTAGTGTAATACCTACATGACCTGGATTCTTACTCACGTGGTAGCCTGGGGGGAGCCACATGTATGTAAGGCTGTCAGGACCCCCTTTTTAAGCATCGCTGTCACTCAAAGACCCCATATTTTTTTTTAATTTCACCCAAAGACCCCATATTTTGTGAAAATTTTACCACTGTCACCCAAAGATAATCAATGGTAAGCAAGCAATCATAGTTGCTTCCTTCTACCGTCCTACAAATAATGACCAGGACTACATGGATGAGTTGTGTCATATCATTACGAGATTATGTCAGAGCAATCCTGGTGCTGCCATCTGGATAGCAGGAGACGTAAACCTCCCTGACATCGACTGGTCAACTCTCAGCATAGTCTCTCACCAATACACATCTGCAATTAATGAAGCCTTTCTTCAACTTCTTGACAATACTGGCCTTGATCAAATGATTGACTTTCCAACTAGAGGTGATAATACATTGGACGTTATTGCTTCCAACAGACCTTCCTTGGTGACTCGTAGTCATAGTCTACCTGGTCTGAGTGACCATGACATCGTATTCATGGAAGTCAATGTTCGCGCACTCAGGAGAAAACCTGTCAGGCGTAAGATCCTGCTGTGGAACAAAGCTGACCTCAATTCCATTCGTGAGAGAGTTGCTAACTGGTCCAGCGTTTTCACAGCAAAGTACAATGCCATCTACTTCTGTTGAGACTTGCTGAAGCCATCCAACATGAGTTGGACTCTGTCATTGATGCGTGGTACCATCAAAACTCAGCTCTACTAGATGTAACCAGCCATGGTTTAATTCTACCACCAATCGTATCACCAGACTTAAAGCTCGTGAACCTTATCGCAAAGCTCGCAGTACAAACAGGAGGAGACTGGCTTCGCTTCAGACGCATTAAGAAAGAGTTCACAAAACGGCGAGTGTCGAATGCTTACAACAGAATACAGTTATGACATTGTCCAAGTGACCCAGTGAGCGTAGCAAGAAGTTGGATGCTCTTATAAAATCCAAGCGTACTGACCAGATGGGCGTAGCTCCCACTGATGAACAAGATACGGCTTTATTCTGGCCGATCCCAAAAAACTAAAGCCAAAAACATCCTGATCGGCAGGTCACCTCAGTCTTCTTGTTGATGGATGGCTCACAGGGCCAGATCTGGAGAACGCCCGCACCCATCCAGGATGGCAAATAGTGACCAAATGGTCATCAAATCTTAGGAACCTTAAGCCTTACCACCAGCGTCTGGCCCTGATGGTGTCCCTGCAAGCTGTGAAAGAAACGCTGAGGAAATTTACATGCTGTTACCCTCTTGTTGCAAGCGACCATCACCAGGGTAAGATCCCCTGAACAGTGGAAAGGCTCACACGTCCCACATCTTCAGAAGGGCAGCCGCTCCGAGGCAGCATAAAAAAAATACCGGCCCATCTCCCTTACGTAAAATCCTGTGTAAGGATCTGTGAGCATATCACCATTGTGCTGTAATCCACTATCTCGACCATTGCAAGATCTTGTTCAGATGCGCGCACGGGCTTCCGCAAAACCAAAGATCGTGTGAACCCAATGATCCCTTACCATTGATGACTCGCTAGGGTATGGAGACAAAGCTCAGATTGAGTTGTTCGACTTGAATTACGAGCAAGCCTGCGTACAAGGATCACATCGACTCTCTTGAAGAAAGAAAGTGGAACACTATGGCATTCAGAGGAGTATTCTGAATGGATAAGGGATTTGTTCCAACCGCCCAACAGTTCTAGGGGATGGCCAAATGAGTCGGAGGATCTGTTACATCTGGAGGGCCACAGGCAGGGTATTGGGGACCCTCCTGTTTGTCATTTGATCAACGACCTCCCGATTGTGTTGCGCTTCTACTGTTACCCTGTTTGCAGACGACAGCGTTATTTACAGAAAGATCTACTTGTTGCTGATTCAACAAGACTACAGGAGACATCGAAGCCCTAAAAAAGGGATCAAGCTGGCTATGAGCTTTAATGCTACGAAATGCCAAAGTTATTCAAGTGACCAACAACCGCAGCCATCTCTGCGTATACAAGATCCATGGCCACACTCTGGAGGTTGTGAATTCTGGACTAAGTACCTAGGAGTGCATCTGGATCTCGACTTCCTGTAAAACACATTGTCGACTCCATCCACAAAAAAGCAAAAGAAACCAGGGCTGTTGTCTCGCAACATCAGCCACTGCAGTCAGAAACGAAAGTGTTAAAAGAAGCAGCCTACACCACCTTCCTAAGACCAATTGTGGAGTATGCCTCATCAGCATGGGATGCACTATACTCAGCGGGAACAGTCAAAAAGCTGGAACAACTCAAAGGAGTTCAGCACGCGTCGTCACACATGAATTGATAGGACAAGCAGTGTCTCCACCATGATCACGCAATGACTGGACATCCTCCCAGGGCCCGACGCATGCTAAGTCGCATATTACATGATGTACAAAATCAGATTTGGCTTGGTTGGATCCCATGGAAGCAGCACTCACATCCACTATCTTTTACAACAGAGGTCACTAATCAAGATCATGATACCACACACCAGAATTTCAGCCTACAGCAATTCCTTCTTCCCCATGGGGGGGTCGTGTAATCGAAATTTTCTGGGGCCCCCCTGAAAACATGTAGTGGAGCCTACTGAACACGAATATAACCAATGAAAAATAAATTTGAGGTGGGCAACCCCCCTGTAATACCCCTAAAGATTTGAATAAGGTTGCCAAAATTCGGAAGACTGTGCTGGGTATTCTATAGGGAATATATGGATTATTATGAAACTCTATCATATGTAATTATATGCATGTAAACTGAATGTGTTCAAACCCTTACACTTCTAATTGTTTTCAGTAAACTTTTTACATTTAAACATATTAATTAGGTCCGACATAGGCTTACAGTGTCCAAAAGTAAGCGCCAATTAAACTTCCTTCGGTCTTCAATTATGATCCCAACTGAAGATATGGTAGCTATAAAGAAGTGAATCACAGCTTCATTGAGCTTACTCATTGTTCTCTTGATGTCACATTGGCTATGTTTTTAGCATAGGTTAAGGAAGCTTCTTGTAATCATTCTGAAGCCTGAAAAGATCACTTGTTTTGGGAAGTGGACAGGTGGGGTGTTAGGTCCCTGCATAATGCACTTAAGATAAGGCATGCTGGCTTGACTGGTCTCATCAAGGTCCTGTGCAGTGATGTACTTGTCTATTTTGCCACACCCATGATGGTCGTTATATTAGTTATATTGCATATATGACCAACAAAAAACAAGTCTCAATGCCATTCATTCAAACTAATCGCACCATACACCGTACTTAAATGGTGCCTTACATTGCCCCACTAATATTTGAGTTTGTTTGATGGCGGCCATGTATAAATGGCGGCCATGTATTAAGGGCATATATCATCAGTTTACAGTGGTGATGTCATTACTTAGGACACCCCATCCTATTTTGTTCAAAACCGAAAGGTTACAACATTAAAATATCGGTCAATCTTAGTTTGTTGAGGCATACCAACCATCATTGGGAAAGTGTGTTGTAACTCTGGTCAGTTCTGAAGAACAACCTGAGTGTACACTACACATGTTTCAGGAGCAATAATCTGAAAGGATAACTAGCATTCAATGGCCAATAGTTCCCTAAATCCTTCGGAGTAAAGGTAATTCGTAGTATGCTATTTGATGTTTTTAAAGAAAGAAAGACAACCTATATTTGCAACCAGATCCAGGCATTAGGTCGACATTTTAATTTTCATTACATAAACGCATGACTTATATATGCAACGAAAAGATGTATATACAAAGATTTTAATCTGATGATTAAGTCCTATAATTGGTCTTAAAAGACCAATCATATGACAGTAAGACTATGGTTCTTCCATCTGCTTTCTCAAGTACCAGATATGGAAAATATGTATAAAAAGCTCATAAAATTTAACTCTGACATAGGGAACATTCAATCTAGGTGTGAAAACACCTCAAGCCCAATCCCTTTTACTTGATTCAGGGGGGGTTCCTCCATGTAACCCTCCTTCTTAAAAATAAGAATCTTGAGTCTTTGATTAGCAAATACCTAGATGGAATCTTGAAAGTGAAGAGGGAAATAGAAGACCAAGTATGGAAAAAAGGTCAACTGTCAATACTGGACCTCAATATAGGTAAAACAATTATTTTCATATAATTAAATTGCCACATGGTCAATGCTGGAAGTTCAAATATTATGTTAATGGTTATTAATCAATTAATATTTGACTATGAACAAATAAATTAACACAATTAGTGCTAGCACTACTAGACACCTACATAATCAACTAACATGGGTAAATTGTCCAATAGCGGCATTTCTGTACTTAAGAATGCAAATAATGTCGTATGCTACATGAAACCTGTCAAATTACGGAAACTTGTTCATCAAAATTGTCAAGGGGCATGTACAGGGGGTTATGCAACTTTTTTTGAAAAAAAATATTTTATATCTGATTGTATTGGGGAACCATATTTTGAGGGGGGGCCTCACATGAAAAAGTCAAAATTTGCAAAATAACACACCCCCTATTCCCACGTACCATCCGGGAATGGAATGCTTTAAGGTGGATCCAGCATATATCCAGTCCTTCGACGCTTTCAAGGGCCGTCTTGAGGGATTCTACCGGACGTAGATCCTCTTTCATCCATGACGTTTTACTTGAACCTTGTATATAATTGCACCTGAAGTAAGTTACATGCGTCGAATTGCTCTGACTCATGCGCATCACGCAGTAGTCTTATCCTCACCTATGTGAGTTTCACTTACAGGGAGAAGGGAAGAGAAGAAGAAAAAAGACCCTTATTTCAGAAAATTTTGCCCAAAAATCTCACCCAAAAACTCACGCAATTTGTTCACTCTGAAAGCCCATTTTGGGGCGGTTGCGTTTCTACCCCCAAAGGGGAAGTTAGGTTTCCTAACTGGTTTTATTGGCGACAAGCAATGGATATTCTAGTGCCCTCCATCTGGGACATCCAACTGAAACTATATCTGGATGTCCTACTCTGTTGGCTCCCCATGTTTGGCACCATTGTTTGGCGCCCTCAGTTGGCCTACTTGGATTAGGCTGCACATTTCACAGCCTGTGGTCACCATAGGTGCAACACAATTGTTCAGATCTTCCCTCACTAGATATGCTGTACGGTATGCCTATGCATACACCATCATCTTATCTTTCTCACTTTACGTCACGGAAGATCTCCCCTTCAGGGATATATATTGTCATAGCATTCGGTTCTACACTATTCAGACCCGTCATAGATGACTTAAACTTATGTTCACTTTATTGTGGCCTTAGTAGGCTCAGGCTTTACGCCCATTCTTAGGCCTTTAGCCAGCATTTTCCCGGGGAATTTGGTGATTTTGTATGTATGTATGGATTTGTACGGCTCCATCTACAGTCTTTTATCGATTGGATTCTTTGTCCATCATGATATTTATGACCTACGGTATAGGCTCCACTTGCACCTATCTTGTTATCTCATATATGAGGTGCTATAGTAACCCGCCTGCCTTGCATCTTGTACAGCTCCACCTGGTCCCTGTCCTTTTTGTCCGAGTTTGATATCTCAACTCATCTACAAACAGACGAGGCAAACAGGATATTTTTGTGTAACATGGATGGAGCTAGTTCCCCATGCAAGCATGGTTATCTAATGGCCCTTCTTCTTACAGTCAACAGGGTGGTCATCGCGAATTCTGATAGTCTATCATCCAGCGGCCCCCATGTTTTGTCTCTAACGCGGTACCTTCCTCATACAGTATATTACAATCCATATTGTACCCACTAGCCAATCGTATCAGCATTGCATCCGCAGTTTCACTTTCAATCTAGCTCATCCCATAATCCCTACACAATCATAAGTACAAGCTCATAACAATGCACACAGTGCCGAAACTGTAACCACAGGTGGTATTGTCCAAAGTATCTGGGATGTTTTGATAACAGATGATATCAATTTGGAAATTCTAGCCAGTGATTCGTCCCATTAACCAGCGGATTATACCATCAAGATAGCCAGCCAATTGTTTCCTATAACTAGTGATTCATAACTTTAATATTGGTATCATCACTTCCAAGATCCACTTTGGTGTCATCTGCAAGAAGTCATAGAGGCAGGGGTAGCTGTAATACTAGGTATATATAAGCATGAATGCCACTGTTTCCACATAGCTTCAAACATTTTTATGACACTTGAATGTTATGGTCCTTCAGATAGTCCCCAAAGTTACCCTTCAAGGGCAGGTAGGTCATAGAGGTCCCTTACTAGGCATGGCCCAGAATGGTTAGAATTATTGAAGTGTTGGTTCTTTGCATGTGTGATCTATTTTCGTGGACACGTGATGCAGGGGTCCTTGGTAGTGTGACCTTGTCCTCATTTCTACTACGATAGCAGATGACACAGGTGTCATGTGAATGCGTGTATTTCTAAACAAACAGCCTATTCTTCTGATATATGGAAAGTGATTATACTGTTGACTTGATGTTGTTTTGTTGTTTTTTGCTTTGTTTTCTGATTTGTAACAGCATTGCATCCATCAATCCGTCAATTCAGACCTATTTTCTAGCACCAATTCAGTGGACTCATCGGCTGTTGGGGGGGGGATACTGAGTACAGCTAAGAATCCCTTTTCCACCTTCGAACTGGTATTGGCCACTAGGGTGAAGTTTATTTAACTGGCTTGCATGTGCATATAGTTCTATCCTGCTTCAGGGCAAGCTTTTGCTAACTGTATTCCGGTCCTTTAGCACATGTATATGCTTTCATCCAAGCGTACTGGACTCAACAGCCAATGCCAAAATTATCTAGGATTATATCTTTATATAGCGTTAAAGCTCAGTAGCTAATGTGCCTCCTTCTTCAACACACACTGTCAGTACCTTTGACTTATGATTACCAATTGCACTCAAATCTTTTTGTGATGCTCGGCATTTGCACTTGCCGAGTTTTTCGACCCTGCTTTGTCTGTGATCGTGGTTGCATACTTGATTTCTCTGTTGGTTTCACCATGATGAACTTCTCCCAACCCTGGCAAGCACTAATTGAATTGAGATACTTGTTCATAATCAAGACAAGACCATGCCCTAGTTGTAGGTCATGCGATAACTCCCTAGCTTGACAGATACACAGGGAATGTATTTGGATTTGGTATTGACCTCTTACCATGATCTCCAAATTGTAATTTCAACAAGTCACAGAGCTATGGTTTGTAAGCCTGCATTCTTACCGGATCATAATAGTAAGGGCTTCTTGCTCACTGTTTTGTCTATTGTGCCTACCATTTTGAGGGTACTGTTGTCATGGAAGTCAGTATTTATCTACAATATATTCTTCCTGATCTCAGGGATTCCATCTTGCATTAATCTTGTAATCAATAACCCTGGAACCTCATTTCTGTGGGCCAATTGGGAGAGAGCGGTCAGCGCTAGGTGCTTATCTTAGACCCTTCTCGCTTCCACTGGTTGGTTTGGAAGTCATTCTGCTCCGCTTCAATTTGCCATGTTGCATCAGATTCCAAAACAGGGTTGAGCAGTGCTTTCCCCGTCTCGGGCAAATTGTTCTCTATCTCGACCTGACTTGGTGCCGGAGAGATTTGGGGGTTGGTTGGGGGTTAGTAATATTCCCTCTTCTTTCACGATAGACAATTCGCAGAACAATAAGGGAAAGTTAGGGTTCCTAACTGGTTTTATTGGACAAGCAATGGATATTCTAGTGCCACTCCATCTGGACATCCAACTGAAACTCTATCTGGATGTCCTACTCTGTCTGGCTCCCCATGTTTGGCGCCCTCAGTTGGCCTATTTGGATTAGGCTGCACATTTCTCAGCCTGTGGTCACCATAGCTGCAAATGCTTCCCACCCACCACCTCCCTGGTTGCAAATATTTTCTTCATCTTCTCTCCCCTTGGGAAAGCATTGCTTAGGGGGCGAGCGGGTCAGCGCTAGGTGCCTTCTCTTAGACCCCTTCTCGCTTCCCACCTGGTTGGGTTTGGAAGTCATTCTGCTCCGCTTCAATTGCCATTGTTGCATCAGATTCCCAACCAGGGTTGAGGCAGTTGCTTTCCCCGTTCGGGCAAATTGGTTCTCTTATCTCGCCTGCACTTGGTGCTGGAGAGATTTGGGGGTTGGTTTGGGGGTATTACATATTCCCTCTTCTTTCACGATAGACAATTCGCAGAACAATAACCCCTATTTTTTCAGTAGACCACACAGCTACCACATATCTACCCCACAGTTTTACGGGGACCAATTGAGGGCACTGTACACTTGTTTTCTGCTTAGTATTTTTTGATCGTTTTTTAGGAAAATCATAATGAAATTCAAATGCACTTCATTAAAAAGCAAATAATGCCAAAAATATCTAAAAAACACAATTGGCCATGAGAAATACCACACTCGCTGAGGGCCTGCGTAACCACGTAGCTATTTCGAGACGGTGCAGACAGCAACTGTGTGTACACTATCTATCTCTGTGGCAAAAAAAAACACGGAACCTGGCCGGCGGGTGTATGTCTAGTGGGTAGGTATTCTGTGTATACTTGGTCATGGTGGTAGCTGTGTGGCTACTACCATGAAGAAATTGGCCGTGTAGCAGATTTCACGTATGAAATGGATTTGAGTGAAGACTGGTGCTTTCAAATCCAGGCCATTCGGTAACAGAGGACGTGCACAAAAATAGGCTTCTTTGGGTGAAAGATAAGAAAGGTATTGGGTTCTTTTGACAACAAATGTGCTAAATTTTCCTTAAAATGCATTTCGGTGACATTTTTGAAAAAAAAATTCTAAATAGTAGAAATCTTTGGGTGAAAATTAAAAAAAAAAAGGGGGTCTTTGAGTGACAGTTGTAAAGTTGTCAAAAATATGTTGTTTATTTTGGATTGCTTTGAATGGGAGTCTTAAAAGCATTGCATATGCATCATCTCCAAATTGGGAGTGCCCCCAGCAGACTTCAATGTACTAGGGAATCTGTACTGGGAATGTGATAACATTTTACTTCACTGTACACCTTGTCCTCAGATTTGGTTCAGTTAGTCGGGATGTGCAGCTGAGGACCTGAGGTCAAATAATAGTCTATTCTGCAAAAAAGGCTAACAAGGATTTTTTTATGTAATTTTCTGATTTCTGCCAGGTAGCAAAACTCAATTATGCCATATTTGTGTTTAAAGGGTAGACCAAGGAGATTTCCAGAAAGACGCCCCCCCATTTTTCTCGAAACCTAGGGTTTTTACATAGTTGGAAGCTTACCAATGTATTAGATCACACCTGAAGGATAAGGCCTAATACGCCAATCCTTATTTAATAAAATGATGATTTAGTAGTTTTTCTGTCGTGCCACGACAGAAAATCACGCATGGTTTTCTATGGGAAACGATCACGATAGCAGGCAAGTTCAAAACAAGGTTTGCGGTTTCTTTTGCACCTGTTTTGTTCCAATAAACCTTCCAAACTTCTCGGTGGGTGGTCTACACAACCGCCCGTAAATTTGAGAGAAATTCCCATCCTAAAAAAATCTCCTCCTGTCACTTTAAGCACACCATCAGTAAGAGTTTAGCATTAAATAAAAGCCTTGATTGCTATTTAAAGATATACTTTCAATACTACATGATCTTGAAAATGATCTGTACCTCTAGCTTTTTTCTTCGTTTCTCACCTTTTTTTTACCTTTCAAGCATTTGACAATTTTGGTCAAAAATCAGCAATTTTGGGCCAAGATTAAAAAATTTGGCACAATCAGCACGTTTGCACCAAAAATGGTTTAAAAATCTTTACATTTTTGATGTTTTGGTTGGCCCCCCCCCCAAAAAATTCACTTGCCCTCGTTTCCACACTGCCATCCTGGAACCCCCGGCATCCCATATAGCTAGGAGATCGTCAGGCATCCGACTAGGTGATTGAAAACCAAATAGATCACCACCATATAGATCGTAATGCAGGAATAACTGTATGATGGCTACACGATTAAAAACCAGAGATTACAAGTAGAAACCACCAATTCGGATGGCTAGTACAATTTGTTGGACATCAACTTGTTACAGCTATCCCCATTGTATACATTAATTTGCACCCAACATTGGAATCTCAAAATATATGCAAAAGGCGATCCATAGTTTTGAACTGGGGTTGTAATCAGTTAATATACATTGCATAATGAAAAAAAATCAAGATCCACAACTTTTTTGTTCCCCTAAACCTCCCTCATTGCTGGTGTCTAGGGGTACATTTATCTCTCCTTCTCAGTCCATTTTCCCTACTCACCTCCTTTTTTCCAACCCTCGCTCATCCGTTCACACCACATCAATTCCCCTCCCTCTCCTTCTCTCTCCTTCCTTCTCCCCTCTCCCTTCTCCCCTCTCCCTTCTCCCCTCTCCCTTCTCCCCTCTCCCTTCTCCCCTCTCCCTTCTCCCCTCTCCCTTCTCCCCTCTCCCTTCTCCCCTCTCCCTTCTCCCCTCTCCCTTCTCCCCTCTCCCTTCTCCCCTCTCCCTTCTCCCCTCTCCCTTCTCCCCTCTCCCTTCTCCCCTCTCCCTTCTCCCCTCTCCCTTCTCCCCTCTCCCTTCTCCCCTCTCCCTTCTCCCCTCTCCCTTCTCCCCTCTCCCTTCTCCCCTCTCCCTTCTCCCCTCTCCCTTCTCCCCTCTCCCTTCTCCCCTCTCCCTTCTCCCCTCTCCCTTCTCCCCTCTCCCTTCTCCCCTCTCCCTTCTCCCCTCTCCCTTCTCCCCTCTCCCTTCTCCCCTCTCCCTTCTCCCCTCTCCCTTCTCCCCTCTCCCTTCTCCCCTCTCCCTTCTCCCCTCTCCCTTCTCCCCTCTCCCTTCTCCCCTCTCCCTTCTCCCCTCTCCCTTCTCCCCTCTCCCTTCTCCCCTCTCCCTTCTCCCCTCTCCCTTCTCCCCTCTCCCTTCTCCCCTCTCCCTTCTCCCCTCTCCCTTCTCCCCTCTCCCTTCTCCCCTCTCCCTTCTCCCCTCTCCCTTCTCCCCTCTCCCTTCTCCCCTCTCCCTTCTCCCCTCTCCCTTCTCCCCTCTCCCTTCTCCCCTCTCCCTTCTCCCCTCTCCCTTCTCCCCTCTCCCTTCTCCCCTCTCCCTTCTCCCCTCTCCCTTCTCCCCTCTCCCTTCTCCCCTCTCCCTTCTCCCCTCTCCCTTCTCCCCTCTCCCTTCTCCCCTCTCCCTTCTCCCCTCTCCCTTCTCCCCTCTCCCTTCTCCCCTCTCCCTTCTCCCCTCTCCCTTCTCCCCTCTCCCTTCTCCCCTCTCCCTTCTCCCCTCTCCCTTCTCCCCTCTCCCTTCTCCCCTCTCCCTTCTCCCCTCTCCCTTCTCCCCTCTCCCTTCTCCCCTCTCCCTTCTCCCCTCTCCCTTCT
>JAMKCH010011712.1:0-27520 GCA_023653785.1 Ophioderma brevispina
ACACATTTCCCAAACAAAGAAGACATTACAAGCCACTCGATCATCAGATTTGAACGGATAATTCTCGTGACGCCAATTATACGAGAATACAGCGCCTCGATGAGGGCACATAATTCCTGAAAAAGTGAGCAAAAGACAGTCAATCCTGGCAGCGAACAACATGATACACTTTTTTTCAAAAGCCATTAGACAGTTGGGGAAAGTTAGATATTGTAATTCGTAAACTATTTTCTATATTCGTATCCAATTTCAAATAAGCCATTGAGAGAGAAAGTGTGTATTCTAATTTTAATCAATAGGTCTTGTGCACGTTAAGTCCAGGAATTGAATATTTCAACGTGCAAGCTTGGAAACTCTGATATTCACCGGGAGCTGTGCGATTTGTAAATGTAGTAAGACATTTCTGTTGTACCTTTAGGTTTCCCAGTTGTACCGGATGAATAGACTACGTATGCCAAGTTGTCAAGATGAACATCTGGAGACTTAAGAAGGACGCCATGTTTGCTGTTCTCTTCTTTTAGTCTTGAAACCCACGTTTCGTCGAATATTATCACATTTTTGGCACCTGAAAAAAAGACATGAGGCCACAATTAGCTCTGCTTGCCATGGTACTCTCAAATCTTTGTGGGACATTCCATTGCAATAAACAGGTCCGGAAAAAAGATTTACACTATCAGTGCCATCATTGTGAAAATATTGAATTAATCAGTTAATGAATAGATTCACACCAGTCAACTGGAAATTTTGATACTCTCTGATAAATTCAATGTTTACAGCCAAATGATGTCATCACCAACCCAAAATTTGCTTTCTGGTCCCTCCTTGTAGACTTGACACAAATCTCATCAATTCTATTTGCATTCATGGAATCTTTAACAAAATAATTCTACTAGTCGAGAGGCGGCTTCATTGAAGATTCTTCCAATGGTATATTCCAAGCACACGCATGGCATTTAAATCTGTGTGTGTGTGGGTGGGTGGGTGGATGGGTGTACTGTGTGTATCTCATAATGCTCATTTCAAAATCGTATATTCTTAATGTCTTATATAATATTGCACCTTGTGTGTTTTTATCCTTTGAAGCATTATTCTGAAACAAAACATGATACTTATATCCATTTTGACGATTTGTCAGTGATTCAAAAATCAATCTTGATTTGAATGGCTATTCAATCTAAATGTGCGTAAAAGATTTGTAGGTATTATAGTAGATTTCAACCCATCGTTGTCACCAGATGAACACAAGTTTTGGACAAGCGGTCGATTAGTTGGGAGAGGAGCAGGAAAAGAAACATGTGGCCTAATTCACCTGTATTCATGAAGAACTAATTATGAATAGCTGGCCTTTCATGTTGACTTTCATTTTCACATAGTGCAAGACTTTGGGTTTTCAGCAACAAAATAACAAAATACAGCTTCAGTAACTTCACTGACCTGTGTCATTGAGTACCACTGAAGCAAATTGCGATTATGTCAAATGTTTGAGATTTAATATACAGCTAATAAATGCGTTTTACGTTGACTTGGAATGTTTTTATTCAGCATAAAATTGATTTTTTTTCTCTGGTATCGGATTCTATGTTCCAATAGATGTAGTGTGGAATTTTAATTTCCAACCACTGCACATGCCCCTCATTCAATGCCCATACCTTCGGGAAAGTACTAGAGGTGACACGATGGTTTGATCTACTATAGTACAAATACCCCCCATACCTGTTATTCTTGGTTCTAACTCCTTACCGTGAGCACCGCAACAGGTTCAGAATCGCTCAAAATGGAATCTAATAGTGTTTGAGGGTATGACACGTCTAAAGGCATGTACGCTCCTCCTATATAGTAATCAAGAAACAAAAATAAGATTTCTTAAATCTATATATGAAATTATTAACTTACACCCTAAGGACAATTTTTTTAAAAGAAGATTCCAATCACTTGTAATTTTAAGGGCTAGGCCAGACTACATTTTACCTAATAAAGAATGGTTATGGTAGGCATCCATGCTGGGCCGTTGACACGAGTCGCGCGTTTTAAGCAACAGGTGTGCAATGGTATGTCTGCGTAGACGAGAGACAATTAATTGTTCGGCGTGCTGAAAGAAAAACAGAACCTAGACAATTGCAGACATTCCACAGTACACCTGCTGCTGATAATGGGTGACTTGTCATTACGAACCTATGACCCAACGTGTATGCCTCAACAAAATGCTACTTGTTAGTCATTTCTACTTATATAGTTGATTTATTTTCAGCAATAGTTCTATTCATTTAATCGAGACAAACATAGTTATAACAAATGCCAGTTGCAGTATCGCGTGGCTATGTCCTTTAATAGCTTTTAATATACTGATGGAACAACAACAATTGAAATGTTTGTAAATGGTCCCATTCGTTAATGTCATACAAGAGTGGATAAAGATATATTACAGGGTATCCCAAAAAGTTGTGCAAACAGAAATGATGCAAATTCTAAAAAATCTCCTTAACCATAGCATTTCATCTTCGTGGAGTATATTACTTAAACCCTTTTGTATGATCAGTGCAAAAGCTGTGGCAATCCGTCCAAGCAAACCAGATAGAACGAACAAATTATTACTGACTATCTGTTTTTCACCCATTCCAATGGGATTTCACATAAGTTGCCTATTCCGGGGCCAGGTGTGTAATTTGATCTTCCAACACATTGAATGCAATGATGTATTCGTGGTATACATTTAAAATTTTAATAACAAAATGATACTTTTTACATAAATGAAAAAGGCATAATGAAGACACGATTTCTGCTCTCTTGCTTACACATGGTGTTTAACATTATTATGATCAGCAAAGCACATAAAAAACTTTGCCTTTTATGCCTATTCCGTTATTTCAACATTTACACAGATATATAGTTTGGCATGATAAATGACATTTTGATTTTAGGGATGGCTTCAAAAAATTAACCCGTCAGGTGTCCAGCGGTTCATGGCGTTCGAGCCGTGTTTCATTGCTTGGAACATTGGGGACCAATTCACTGAGAATATTAATTAGTCAAAAAAGTATCTTATTTGACTAACTAAAAATTAGTCATGCAAATCAGTTGTTTTTATCATTCATAATAATGTACTTCAATGATGAAAACAGGTTTGCTATGCTGGAAGATAACCTTTCCATATTTTAAACTAGTTATCATGATTACAAATATTTTCATTACCTCTAAATTTACATTTTAAAATGACAAATTAATGACTGACGAATTTTAATTTGTCAAATGACAAATTAATTGACTAATTAAAGACGACTTTAGACTCACCAAATGACTAGAATTAGTTTGTCAAGCACAAAAATGACGAATTTAAGTACACATTGGTCATTTGCTAATTAGTCTTTTGACGAATTTTGTAATTAAAAAAGTCCTAATTTTTAAGTTGTAGAAATATTTGCAATTATGAAATTTAATCCGAAAATCTTTAAAAACATTCTTTTAAATTCAAACCACTTTTTAGCACTATTTTGTGGATTATAAAAAAAATAATGTGCATGACTAATATTTAATAGCAAATTAGGACACTTTGACTAAGTAATATCTCAGTGAATTTCAACGGTTAAGGTAACCCGGCGGGAAATCAATTTGATGTACGAACCAAAAACGTCTCCAAATGTGGTCGATTACACACAAATGTGGTCGGACTGGCTATGGGCCCAATGTAAACCATTATTGATTTTACCACCACGACTGGAGCGGATTTAAACCCGTAATGTTTTGGTTTGATATTGCTTCGATGTAGGGGAGGGAAAACAAACATACGAAAAATCGGACGATGATCGATCACCCATTTTACACTGACAATGTATTCACATTTTTGCTCTTCTATCCAGATGGGTTGGACAGAAATTTAACCAAAAGTTAAAATTAAATGTTGTGGTTGTGATATGCTTCCATGTGGGGAAGAAAAAATCATATGAAAAATCGATCGGACCATGATCGGTCACACCAGTAAAGCAACGTTGATTAAGTGGAGAAGAATGATACACAAACTTTCGATGTTATCCTGGTAACATTTTGAGCAAGGATGAGAAGAGTTCTTAAAGTCTGACTCAGAAAGAATATTTTGAAAATATAAGATTTGTGTATTAAAGAGAACATGACGCCCCAATCGCCCCAATTTGGTTGAACCCGTTGTTTCATATTGGGAATGCTTACCGATGTATTTAAATCACGTCAAGTTAATAAGTCGAGTACGCCGTCTATGTAATTAAGATGATGATTTAGTATTTTCTGTCGTGCACGCACAGACCGAAAATCAAAGCATGGCTTTCTATAGGACGATACCGATATCAGGCAAGGTTCAAAACAAGGTTTGCGGTTTTCTTTTTTACTTGTTTGTCCAATAAGCCTTCGACATTATAGACCGATTCAATAGGCAGCCGTTGGTGGACCAAGATAGATACATCCAGGACTACAATACATTCAACCTGTCAATAATCCCTGTGCAATCGCTAAACATGCATCGATTGACAGCTTAATTGTTGATTGTAGTCCTGGAAGTATGATCTTGTCTAAAACATGTCTGTGGCTGACGTCATTATTGAAACGGTCTTACTCAGTAGGTAGTCTACAACCTATCCATGGCCAATTGAGCAGGAGACATTTGTATCCTCCAATCAATCCTCCTGTCACTTTATTACAAATAGTCAACTAGAATTAAGGATAGTCAATTCCAAAGTTGAAATGAAACTTGAGTCAGGCCTTTAACCTGACGACCAGATGTTCTTTATATTTTAATCTCTTCTTTATCATCATGTATGCACAACCCTGCTTTAAGGATGGCAATGTACGATAAGGGTACTCCAGAACCTTGGATAAGTACACCCTACACGGAGGTTCTGGGTTTCACACCTTTGATGCGAGATAGATCGTCGCCAAAGACATCCTGTTCACTTCAATCCAGTTGGCGGAAATGTCATTTGCCGCCCATCAGCAGTAACCACAGCACACATTGTCTGCGTGGCTCTTTTGCCGTCGGACGAAACACCATATAGTGAAGACATCCTAACTTCTCGTAGTCCATTTCTTATTCTTATAGTTCCTCTGTTCTGATCAAGCTATCTGCTTTTATCAACAATCAACATCATGGCATGAGAAGAAAAACACAATTCAGGTTTGCTTATCAAATAGCTTCAAAATCAAGCCATTGCATGATTGGGTATTGCTTCATTTCTTTTCAATGAACCTAAAAAATATGGTTATTCTATTCGCGGAAATCCATACTAAACCATATGGAAGATAATAGTCTTTCACCTTCCCTACTATGGACAAAAGGAATTAATTACCATATTTTTCAAAATGTCGTCGTTTACTTATTTTGGCCCTGTACAAGTATCTTCCTGTCGAATGAAAGAATAACCGAGTTTTAAAGGACATAATGGATGAAAAAATTGACATTAATGAAAGGGAACCTTACTGAAATCACTCCACGAGTTGAAAACAATTTGGATGTTCACATTCTGTAAAACAGTAAAAACAGGAGAGTTTGGGGGAGGGGGAGATGACCAGTTTGTGACAATATTGAACCACAAGGATGCTGACATTATGCCAACATTTACCAAAACTGAAAAGAATGTGGTCATCAGCTCATTAGGACATTTGCTATTGTATATGTGCTAATCTCGGCTAATCCATATTTCACTGGCCGATCTTATCTTACTACAAGCCTAAGGTTAAACGCCTGAAAATCCCGGTCGAATGCTTTTGAATTGTGTCGCAAAACTGCAGATACACTGTAAATTCTGTCCGGGGGATGTGAACACCTTTCTTTTCTGTTCCAGAAATTGCCACAAAACTGCCACCCCCTCGGAACTCTTCCTTGTTTTTTATGTTTTTACCGAACTGTAAACATCCAATGTTTTTTCAAACTCGTGGAAGTGATTTTAGTATAAGGGTTCCTTTTCATTATGTAATTTGTTTCATGTCATTATGTCCCTTTTAAAGTTCTTGCGGGCGGGGGGGGTCTCTTGAAAAGTAGAGATAGACAATCTCATGAACGAATCAGTTGCTTCCGAAACCCTTTTGGAAACTGACAAAAGGAACTAATGCCCAAAATTAATTAGCCCCATTTTAATATGCCTTTTGTAATCCCATAGGACCAAAGGAACGTGGGGGTCTAACAAGGGGGGGGAAGCCCATTCAAAACCCGTCGTCCGTTGCGGGCGCTGACATTTTGAATATTGCACGGAATTATAATTATTAGTTTTGGGTGATTTGTATACCACACATATGTTCACAATTGATAAATACCAATCGGCAAAATATCAGTTGTTGGTGAGTTGGGTGCTATTGGGTGGTTAAATTTTGTCCTATAGACCAAAGGAAGTGGTTGTCTACAAGGGGGTGAAAGGCCCATTCAAAACCAGTCGTCCGGCTGGGCGCTGACATTTTGAATATTGCACGGAATAAGTTTATTAGTTTGGTGCTTGTATACACACCATAATGTCAATGTGATACATACAATCCGGCCAAAATATCAGTTGTTGGATGTTGGGTGTGCTATTGGGGTGGTTAAATTTTGTCCTACCAATGGCACACAACGAATGAATATGGAAATGACATCAGTCAGTGTCTTGATTTAAATAAACCGCCTCTCCAATGAATACATTTTTAACTAGCGCGCATTGCAGTATGAGAGAAAAAAAGAGTATCTGAGACCAATGATCCAGGTGCACTATTATTACACCTGGCCACCTCTATAAAACATACATCAATTGATCACTACGCGGAAATTAGTGTATATGCCAACCAAAGGGCGGCACCCACAGTATGTGGAAGAAGCGGGGAGGCAGGGAGGCAGCCATTGCTTTATATTTTTGGTACTCTAAGTTTTCTTTTGGTCGGCAAAAACATGCGAGAGGAGACGATGGAATTTCTAAAGATTACGGAATGCGGTTGCCTCTCTATCTATATGAACCTCTTGGGTTACACAATTTGTAACCCACTCACTTCTCGATCTCAAAATGCTCAAGAATGACAAGTGCATCATCAGGATTGACTCAGCAGGTCGGAATTGCCTAGAAACCATCAAAACATCGTGTGCATACTCTTCCAAAGTCGAATGAAAGGTCCTAATGGTGCTACCGCTGAACTATTAGAGGAGTCCGTTAAATTGCAGGTTATAGGTAGTATGAAAACCATTTTAAAATACAATAATTAGAGTAGTCAGAGTAGATCAAATTTGCTTTGTAAGATTTAAGCATACGATACTTGACCAAACATTCAGATGATAGAAAAATTTTCTTTTTTTTTTTAGGTAGTTGGGGGACGATGGGGCCGTGGATTTACGAAATGCCCCTTAAGAAATAATTTCACAATAGTTGTGACATCACCAATAGTGATTATCATTGATGAGATCATATAAAATAGGCGCGTGACCGTGCATCCGTATGGAATATCTGTCAACAGAGACAAATGATGTTGTCAAACTGTTTCTGGTCGTTATTTGCCAAGTGCTGCATGTGCTGCTATTTGTAGAACAGAAAGATTTCAGCTAAAGGAGAAAAAATATTTTAGAACCAAAGATGGTTAACACTGCCTTTCACTTTTCAAATATACGTCAACACATACAAAAAGAACATTTATAGGCCGGTTTAAAGTCTTTTTTTAAAAGATAATGTTCTTATAACCATATGTAGGGTTAATAAATGCGAATCCCATTCTAGAAGTTTGGGAAGAAGGTTTGAAGATGTTTTGGATCGTTGAAAGGTGAGAGTGATTCGTGAATCAGGAATTTTTGGGTCCAACCTCTGGGAATGTGGGGAAATTTGTAAAATTAAGGGGTTTTAAACGTAGTACAGGGGTAAATTTGAAAGTCAAGCAAGATGTGTTTAATGTGCACCAATTATTTATCTCAGTATAAGGATTTAAAAAAAAAAAAGTATAGTTGTCTAGGTTCTGACCTTTAGTTAAACAGGTTACACAAGCCCCTATTATTAAAGAGGTCAAGGTCATCCTGGGGGGGTAAACCTTAACCAGTGCTCCGATTTTGTTAAAAATGTGTGTCAAATTGTTCGTCTTGCCGTCTTTAAAAAGTTTGGGATTTGGTTCGTATTTAGTAGGCCCCCCCCAAAACGTAACAAGGGTCTACATAGTCCTTGGGGTCACCCAAAATTGACCTCAAATTGGATACAGAGCTGCCACCCAAAAAATTAAAATTCCATTTTCTGCTTCAGTGTGACCAGAACACTAATGGACACCAGTGTAAACAAATAAATCGAGCAGTAGTAGTTATTTTGCCCCAGGATGACCTTGGACATTATCAGGGCTGTAGCCGTTTGTAACTAACGGTCCGAACCTAGACAAACTATACCTTCTTTCAAATTTCGTTATAATGAGACTAATACATTTAGTGTAAAACACAATTTGACTGAAGACACTATCAGTGAGTTGTGATTTAACCGAAAGATTAAAATATTTGAATTGGCTGAAATAGGCTTTATATTGAAGGGACAAGTCTGTGAATTCTTATAAGTTATTGTTGACAAACTGAAAACTTAACAGAAAAGGAAGAAAAGAAAAGAAGTACGTGCTCCAAAGATCTGAATATCCTTCAATTACGTGTTGTAGTAATTGTCCGACGGACAGTAATGACTAAAATGTGTGATTTTGTCCCTTATTAGGTTGCTCTTAGTTTTAGCACTTGAAGGGTATGTTGGATATCTTATACTTGTTACAGAAATGATGGTTTTCGATTTCTGATTTAGCAAATCCACTGATAGTAGACTTTAAAGTCCTGCACTAAAAGTCAATGATAGGACTTACCCCTGCCCCACTAAACCCCCCCTTATTTACGAAGTTCCCCACACTTCCAGAGGTTGGCCCAAAATTCTTGTTAACCCTTTCGACAGGGCCAATCGTATACGTAATATAGCACTTATTGTCAGTGGCTTTTTGAGATGGCGTCACAAAGTGGGGTCATTTGGGAAAGCCATCTAAAAAGATATCAGCAAAGACTAGGCTTGTGTC
Source organism: Ophioderma brevispina (assembly GCA_023653785.1). Classification (NCBI taxonomy): domain Eukaryota; kingdom Metazoa; phylum Echinodermata; class Ophiuroidea; order Amphilepidida; family Ophiodermatidae; genus Ophioderma; species Ophioderma brevispina. The sequence continues at coordinate 8,992 of JAMKCH010011712.1, forward strand.
GACTCATTTAAATGCAATTTTTCAGCTCGGATTTGAATATGCACTGCCAAAATTATAATTTTGACCGTTTTGAAACCAAATGGACAAATTTTGACCGTTGAGCGACGGTAGTCGCTTGCCGTGTTCAAAGGATTAAGCACCCTTCAAACTATAGGAAAACATTCTTCAAACCTTCTTCCCCACATTTATAATGGGATTCTCGTTTATAACCCTAATAATCGGGTATTTCAGGGTTTTCTTTGCAGAACCTTATGAGGGTGTTTGACAAAAAAAGGTTCTAAGTCGTATTTTTATCTTCATTTTCAATTCAAAACAGAAATTAAAAAGTAAAAATATAAAAAATAATAATAATATTCGCACGGGCTTTTATTAAAAAGGTTATTATTGAAATAAATAATCACGCGTTTGCATATCGTTCGCCAGGACGGAGCAGACTATACAGTTGATGTGATAATAGGGCCTGGACAAGGATATCCGGGGGGGGGGGGTACTGACCCAAAATTGGGTTTTTACAGATCTGCGTCCACGGGTTTTAAAATGGGACCCATATGTCAATAGCCCATTATTTAGTTTTTTTTTTAAGGTTTTGTTATTTTATTTATTTGTTTTTACAATTTGAAATTTTTCACCATTTTCAAGAGTAATCTTAGATCGGATGGAGCCCATTTCATAGCAACTTTGGCCATATAGGAAAAAACGATTTTATACCGAAGAATCAAGATAGAAATTGTGACCAAAAAATTAAAGAAATGGACCCATTTGTGCTGTAGCAAGACCTAAAAAAAACCGAACCATCAGGCCCGATACAGGATTTTTTTAAGGGGATGGCATTTTTGTTCAAAAGGTGATTTAATCCCATTCTCTCCCCCCAATTTGGCAAAATTGGATCGTTTTACAGAAATTTTTAAACCGTGGTAATAATAATAATAATCAAAGGATTTAATTGCTCTTTTACCGGCCATTATTAGTACGCTGACATCAGGAATCATCAGAACATTTCGCTTTTCAAGCTTGTTCGCTCGCAAAAATCGATTTTTTTGGGATTGGGGGCATTGTTTTGAAAGGGGGGCGAACCACAGCCCCCCCCCCCCACCCCCCCCCCCCATTTGGTTACGAGGACTGCGCCCCATATATTGAAGAACGACCCAATAGTATGTACGGCCGAAAATGCGACCCATAGCAGCCGTCACTACACAAACAACAAAAGAGGGTTTTAGATATTAAATCCACTACAAAACTTTTATTTTTTCCCAATGACCCAGAGTTTCTTCGGAACGTTTACTTATCGACCACCAAAACGGTAATTTCAGTTTGTTTAAATAACACATGGTTAACGCTCTCGGTTTTTTTTTTAATGCTATTCATATAATTCGAACTTATAGTTATTTTCAAGGTTGGATCTTTGCATTTAAAAATGTTAAAGCAATAATGATAGAATTTATGGAACAGTTTTTAATTTTCTTTTTTTTCTTGCAAAATGACAACATGTGAATTTATTATGAAATTGAAAATGCGTTTCCATGCCTCAAAAAACAAGTAGATCAGTATTGCGCAGTGAGGATTCTATTGTCCGAATTTCTTGGTCAGAAAAGCAATTTCACCGCAGATAACCTTTGACCATCAAATGTGACCTTTGACCTCATTAACATATGAAAGGTTCATTTGGGGTCTCATCTTGTCAAAAATGAGAACAATTTCAAAATTTGAATAAAATAATAATGGCAGTTTTTATATCGCGCTTTATCACTTCATTTAGGACGCACCATTTGACTGCAAGGGGGGGGGGGGGGGAAGGGGGCGAAAAAAAAAAAAACGGCACCCACCAGAGGAGCAAAAAAAAAAAAAAACGGGCCCCACGGGACAGGAAAAAAAAAACCCGGACCCGCACCGGAGTACGAAAAAACACTGGTCCTCAATAGGCAAAAAAATCCAGCCTATGACTTGAAGAAAAAAAAAAAAACTTGCCTCAAAGCCAACGAAAAAAAAAAAAACTTGCCCTCACCCAACGTCAAACCCCCCCCCCCTTGAAGTTCTAATGTGCGTCCCTTAAAGGGTCCATGGCCCCGATCGCTAATAGCCTCGTCCCCAGAAGCGCCCAATTTTCACGGAACGTGTCAAACATTTTGATATCAGAAGCAAGAGCTGCTATAGTTCTCATTTTTGACCCTGTGAATGAAATCTTAGAGCCAAAGGAGGCTTTCATTTGGAAGTTATGAGCGAAAAAAATGTTGCCCATTCAATGGTCGACCAATATTAATTTTACACAGTAACCCAATGGGGCTTACAAAATCACGTTTAGCTCACATCAAAAACGTATGGAAGATCTGCGCGAAAACTTTATGACACTGCTTGGTGTTAATTTTACACCACATGTTGATATTAAATATTTTTTAACAAAGGTCCGGTGCCAAATTTACACTATTGTATTTAAATTTAAAACTCTTTGGATCAATATTGACTGCACCCTCAGGTGTTATTTAACACCAAAATGGTGTTAAAATTTATAATTTGTAACGTATGATATTTTAATAGATAAAATGTTTTTTGGTTTTGTATTATTGTTTTGCCTTTTAATGTATTCCTTACCTCTAAAGTATTCATAAGAAGATCACCAAAATACATAATTAACAAGGTGCCGCAAACACCGAGCCGTGGTAATCTTAAATGTCAACACTTAGAAACTAACACCACAAGCTTTTGACACCTACTTGGTGTTAACTGTTAAAATGTTAGCACCCCAGTTTTTGCATATAGGTGGTTGCTCAAAGCATGTTAAGTATTAATAAACGTTTATTTTAATAATTCGGACAAAGGGGAAAAACACACAGGCCTCGTTCACAAAATGATGAAGAGGTCGATTCTTAAAAAGGGACCTAAAATCCACTCTTGATCGAAAATGAAGTATTAAGGTAGTCCATCTAGATGTACCTCGCTTCCCCCTGTCGCGCCCCGTGACCTAGGCTCACGGGGGTGGGGGGGGGGGACAGGGAGGGCGCGAGCGAGTACAACTTGATGGATATATTAAGGAATGAATAAGATAGAGAGTGTAAAAACACACCAAAACCCAATTTTACAACTAATAAATGGGGTTTCCAAAGGGCTAAACTCCACTTGGGTCCCAACTGATCGGTCGGTTTTCCATGCTATAATCAAATTGGTTATTTTTGGAGTTAGTACTACATAAAATTGTGTCTAAAATGTGAGGCTGTACTCCCAAAGAGGGTCACTCCTTTGGCCAGCTATAGAATGATTCCATATTTTAGTTGCTATTATATGAATGGCCCATATTTTTGGACTTTACTATATTCTGAATGGGGCATATTTTATTTCTTAAAAATATGCGTACTCTAAATGAGTCATTTTTGACCTGCTGGTGCTACACCTGCCAAAGTTTGGATGAAGCCCCCCCCCCCCGTTGGGGGATGATGCACGATGCTTACCCCCCCCCCCCCCCCTTCCCCAATGGTGACAATGTGCTTTGTTACGTGCCAGCTGCAACACCACTTCTGGAAGCAATTGCAGACTCAAGGAAACGTGTAGTAAACCGGAATACAAACAACACAGAAACAAACAAACAACAAACTAAACACCACAAACACACAAAGACAACCATTACACACAGAGATTTCTTTCAAAGAGACTTACAATGCATTAAAAAAAAAGGAATTGCAATAACATCTAAAAGCATTTGTATTTTATGCATGCCGAAAGCGAAATGTAAGCCATGAAAGCAGCTAAAATGACATTGACATGAAAATCCATGGTATAAGACATGGTTTTACAGAATTTTATCAAAGTCACGACTACTATCTTCAGAATACTCCAAACAGCTTAAGGTCTGCATTTCTTACTCTCAGCATCATGCGATGCAGCGATACACTAGTGGTATATTCTTTCATGCACCCACTCAATGCGTGCAAATTATCGCGTTTACAAATTTGATAACCTGATCTTGACTTTGTGTATGCCAAATTTATCGGATCGAACTGAAGTAACGTAGCATGTTGTTACAAAACATTGCCCTTTTTTTAACTTAGGAACAATTTCTTATGATGAAGGAAACAGTCGAAAAGTTAAAAACAACAATTCATATTTTACACAATTACATGCAAGCGATGGTTTTTTTTTTTTTTTTAAAAAATGAAAATTTCGACATGGGGTCACAAGGGTCAAGGGAAGGGCGGGGGGGGTGTTAAATGAAATCGAATTAATCATTGTTTCCCATGCTGGGTTTCTTGGCATGCTCTGAATACAAGTGGACTCTAGGGCAAGCGTCCAATATAAAGTCCTTCAGTAATCAAAGATTCGAAATAGGCGTCTTTGGGATACTGTAAAGGAGGACGGTTTGGAGCAAATTTTCAACCAAATTGTCATTTTAGAAACCAAACCGTTGACAATGACGTACACCGGGGGACGCTACCCCCCCCACCCTTGGAGGAATTTTCCCCCTTTCCCCCGTGGGAATTAGAGATTTTATGCACCACGAGCCAATTTAACGTGAAAACAACATAGGACTTTAAGTATGCTTGCCCCTGCAAATTGTTCCCACTCCCCCCCCCCCTGTAAAAAACTGGTTATAGGCCAATGGCCGTGGCCGGTGGCTGGGACTATATACTAAGATAGGTATATTCATCCCATGGCCCAGTCGTGGATAGCTTGCGTATTTTAACTATTATTCTCCCTTTTGGTTCAGTTGGTAATTCCAGCTTAGCCGTAGTAGGTCAAGATAATTCGGGATATATTTGTCCGTTTTTTAGTGGGCCTATTATCTGTAATATTTTGCCAATTTGATAATGAACTTTGGGCCGAGACTCAACTGTCGCGGGCAGCAAGCGGTACGAGGGTAGTGTGGAAGGCAAGTGAAGGCTTATTTATTTTGCGAGAAGAAACGAATTACGTATCTTAGGATGGTATGACACACTACAAAACTGGAGTGTTAACTTTAACACCATGGGTGTTAAACCATCCTGGAATCAATACGGGACCACACCCCACAATGGTGTTGAATTTACACATGCTAGTGTTATAATTAACACCAATTTTGTGTTTACAATGGATGATATGACACTGATTGGTGTTACTTTTGCACCACAAGTTTAACACTGCGGTACCAAAATTTACACTACTTGTGTTAATTTAACACTCTCCGGGAATCAATACAGGACATGCACCCTTGGTGTGAATTCACCACTAACTTTGGTGTTAACACTATATGATAACGTATGAATTTAATATAAAATGTTTGAATTTTATTATGTTTGTTTCTATTGTAAAACTGCTTACGTCAAAAATTTCAAAGCAGATCAACCAAAACCCATAATAAAAATTGTGCGCAACACCGAGCGGTGGAATTCTTACAAATAAATTCTAACATCAGAAGCTAACACCGACAAGCTTGACACACAATTGGTGTTAACACCCCGGTCTTTGCAGTGCAACCCTAAATACAAAGAGCCTTTGTAGGTATAAAATCTACACAGATGCAATCGATTAAACATGCCACTATTTCACTCCTAAAAATCATTGAAAAATACAGCAAAGAATCTGTTTCGCATTTATAATAACCCCCATCAGTATAATTTGCAAAACGAAATAAAAACAGATTCTTTTATTAGGAGGGCGCTACACTCTTAACTAAAAACAGCCTAACCATTGCAAGAAGTGATATCCCGGGATGCGAGAGAGAGATCTGGTGGATCATTCTTTACTTCGACCAGAACAATGAAAACCAAACCACGACATAATGAGACAAGTGATTGCCCCCTAGTTATTCACTTATCGTCTGATTTTTTTTCCTGCATCAGTAAAAGCATATTGTCGATGGTAATCGAATAGTGTGGAGGGGATATGCTGAGACCAAAAACTAAAAAGCGTATTAAAAGCTGAAATGCTAAACTTTGTTCAACAGAGTAAAGCTGCTTTAAACCCATTGTACATGAACTTTTTTTGTATCGGAATTTCTAAAGGCTTCATAAAGAATTCATTGAACAGATTGTCGGAAAGTTTAGACAGGCTATCGATTTCCTTTGTTTGGGTCACATCAAAGAACGGATAAAGTGTTATGAACATCAAGGCTGGGTGGAAGAGGAGGACTAGGCCACGTAGATATTGTAGTTGGTTATGGGACCTGACAAAACTCTAAATAACTTATAAGATTAAATTATGACCCAATTGGAGAATTTCCTGGAACAAGACGAATTAATGTAAATAATCAGAATTTTGAATATTCCTTATTGATGTAAACAACTTTGGTTAGTAATAAATACTTATTCATATCATGCTTCAGAGTTAGCTTCAAAGTTTAGTCGTTTGGAATTTATGCAGTGCATATTGCCCTTGTAACATTTGCTTCGTGAGAAAAGGACATTTTTTAATTATGGCCTTAATCTTGATCCGGTATTGTGACATCGAATTTCCATTGTATTGATGGGTAAAGCATACAACCCTTCAGAACAAATGGAATGTCGAAAACGCCCCAAAAAATTTTAATGAATGACAGGAATAAAAATCCGACTATAATAACAAACACTTACAACGTATATGCTTTTCAACAAGCGCCATGACAAAGCGGACCTTCAAAATGATAAAGCGGACCCTTGTCAATTTTTTTGGGCCCCCCTGGCTACGGCCTGGGTATTGCACTCATTGAGAATGTGATTCACAGTCTGTGATGGAGAGCTACATTGGCAGGCTAGAGATTATGTTCGCAGCCCCCATCGCTGTATATTGCTGTTGAAACGATCGACTCCTGTGCGAATCCTGTCGCGGGCCCCCCTCTTCCTTGACCGTGGCCGAGTGCTACCCGGTGGGGCGTTTGTTCCCAGTAAGTGTCTCTCGGGCTTTGGTCTGGTTTGGGGTATCTCGCCCAGGCCGTCATGTTCCATGTCCTGTCCAGATGTTGCCTGGGGAGCGAAGGCCTTTAGCAGCGTGTCGCGAGGTGTCGACGAGAGCGCAGTCTCTGTCTGTTCTGTTTTTGGTTAGTAATATTAAGTTTTGGGAAGCTTGTCTTGAGGAAAAACACATTTGACCAACCCCCCTTTGGGCCCCAGAAAAATCATACCCTTATGAAGTGGTTCATCCTTTGCTTTGTTTCCTAGCCAATGATCTTTCGGTCCATTCTGAACCCCGTTCAAACCAATCATGTGCCTTGCCGATGCTTTTGTACATCGCAAATTTTTCGGTCCGTTTCATAAGCTGTCTGATCCGATTGAGTGTGGTGTTCTGTTCTGACAAAAAATTTTCCCTCCGCTCTCCGACATGTTTTTTGGGGAATTTTTGTTTTTTTTGGGGGGGCCTTTTGGCATGTCTAGGATCTTGGCGGAATTTTTGGCCATTTATTATCATTCTAAATTCTAAATTTGTGTAAATTTGCTGATTGTGTAAATTTTGTTTAACCTATTCAGGTCGTTAGGAAGTCAGCTAGGGGGAATTATAATCCAGGTTTGACCTACAATTACTAAGTGTAAAATGTGTCATTCATAGATCTTCATTTCCAAATTTATTCTCGTGTTAAATTAATGTAAATTAGCAATGACAATTTCCGCCTAGATAGATCTATAGAGATTCCAATTAAACATTACCACTGGTTTAAATTGTATATTCTCCTTACTAGATCGATGTCTGGGGGGGACCTGGTATCTTACGCGAGTTTAGAGTTGCAACAATTTAACATTAAAAGTTATGTGTATTATTGTATATTCCCTCTTATGGAACTGCTAGTCTGGGGAGGAACTTGACAAGTTCGGGTTGCAATTTGAACATTAAATTATGTAAATATCGTATATTCCTCCTTACTGGTACTGCTGTATGGGGGGACTTGGACAAGTTTCGAGTTGGCAATTTTAAACATAAATTCTGTTTAATATCGTATTTTCCTCACACTGTATTCTGCTGCCTGGGGGGACTAGGAATTTTACTAAGTTTCGGAATTACATTTAAATGCGTAACATAATATTATTAAACATTAAGACTCGTATTTGTCAATGCGGGTTTCCAATGCACCTAGGTATGTAATTGATGGGTTGTGCTTAATAAATTCCACACTCAGTCAGACATCGCTACGTGCAAATTTGTGTCGGTCCAGATTTTTCGGTCTAGGGGTAATTACCTATGTGATATTCTATATCATCCCTTACTTGGATATCATTAGTGTAATATTGAGTATATTTTAATTATTGTATTACACTCTAAATTACAGGTTTAAATAAATCCCAAAGGATTGTGATTAGGGACCAATCCATTTTTAGATTTAAAATTAAAATCTAATAGATTCGAATTTTAAACATAGATTCATTTTCTAAATCTAAAATGGATTGTTCCCTAATCACAATCATTGGGGTTTATTTTAAATCCCTGTAATTTAGAGTGGACCAGGGCCAGCAATAACAATAAGCCCTATTGGGTGTCCATGATGGGTCCTAGCATATCAGATCCATACTTGTTCATCTTATACAGTTTACAATTGGTACTTTATGTATTATTCTATAACACACTGTATTTACATCTGTCACTGTACGATATTTATGCTGAAATTAAATGGAATCTTGAATCTCAAGGGCAATCCGAAATTTCAACCCCTCGAAGGAATTAGTTTGGGCAAAATTTATAATATAAAGAATAATATATATTGATAATTTAAAAAAGAATATTTGTTATCGTTTATAAAATTATCAAGAGAATTTTTGATGAAAATTGATTTCTCTGAAAGGCGTGAAACGCTTTTTCGTAGTGGGCCCTGCAATAACTCACACTCTAAAAGAGGCGAAAATTCACTCGTTTCAGTTATGCATTTAGAAAGACTGGTTGACCATCTATGATTTTATTAACACAATTAAAATGCAAAAATATGGATGGGGGACTATAGCATAGGGACTATGAGCGTCTATGGGGACTTGTAGCCAGAAACTCTGTTAGGCTAATATTGAAACTAATGTCAGTTTTTTCTAGTGTGGATCAAAAACAATGTACACACCAGTTGATAAAAACATGTTATACCTATAATCCTATGACAGCCTTCAATGTATACCTTTTCTTCAGGTTAGGAGCTTTAGATAGCCAGAGATCGATGTACCTTTGATTCATTCCGTTGTATTTGGTTTTGGTTCAAATCAATCACTTATTTGGCTATATGTAAATTGCATGCACATCGCTAAAGACACTTGAAGCTAGCTTGTATACATCACAAACCTTGGCCTCGACCGTACTCCTCTGACCGCGATCAATCGACGCCTTGGTGCACCTAGGACCAGGAATTTCACTCATACCGGCACTAACGCAAAATGGCGACCAACAAGGGGGAACAACTCTCACAATATGTGGAGCAATTTAGGCAAATTTACGAGCCCCATGAGCATTGGAGGGTCGTAAAGCAGTTTCTGATAAATAACTGGGGTGATTACTACCCCGAACGTCGTTAGTTTCGTTGTCCAAGTATGGGCAACATTGAATTTGACGAGAATGCAATTAAGTCCTATATTGCTGAACTCCTGAATGATTCATCATTTCATGTCTGCATAAATTGTAGCAATGCCACACAGAAATTATAAATCCATGCAGAACTATACCAAGTGCCCCGCTCATTTTTTTGAGCTCATAGAACTCTATCAAAGAGATGTCGTTGTTGTTTTCAAAGATTAATGCTGCGTATTCAATTATCGCTAATTAATTCTGCAAGTAAAATTCATTAAATTGTGAAATTTCTCCATTATTTAATTAAACTTTGAACTATTGAATTTCTACATTGTAATTAGATTATGTACTGGTTATCAGTTTGTACTGAAAATAACAAATAAAATCTTTTCACCCATCAATTAAGAATATTAAAATAATAATATGCTAACCTAACAAGGCTCTACTCCACAAAAAAGCACACAAGGAATATGGTGGTAGCATGGTTATATTGTGGTATTAGTTCTGCGACATAACCTTTTTGTCTCTTTCATTCATCTTTTAAACATTGGACATTATCATATATCACTAACGTAAAGGTTATGCCGCTGTACGTGGACTTGGTATCAACAATAAGCAAATTGCCAAATTTAAAGTCCTCGTGACAGCGTCAAGATTTTTTCAAACTTACCTCAGGCTCAAACAGGAGTCTTGTAGCAATACAATTACTACAGATAACAGAATCACCTTGTTTTCATCCAAACGGCCGAAAAAAGTACTAATTGGAGGACTTTTCAATGCAGAATTATTACGCCTAAAACTGTCATGAGTGAGTGGTTGCCCGTTTAGGAGTTTGGAGGGTCAAGGTCGACACGTGTGGTTGTGGTCAACAAAAACAACGTGTGGATTCTTGTTCTGTAGTATTGTAAGATCATGTTTGAGGTGTAAGTTTGGAAAATCTTGACGATGTCAGATGACGATTTAATTTGGGCATTTGGCCTTATTGGTCACACGTTTGGAACTCGCCTCCCAAAAGGGTGGGTGCGTTACGTTTTTTGTTTTCATTGCTGTTGTTTTGATTGTATTTTTTCAAAACCAAACAAACAAGATATCCCAGACCAAATTTGTGTCATTTTAACGCTGGATTAATATACTATATGCCTGCAAAGTTTCATTGGCTAGCTTATAGTGAAGTACAGATACAGCTATTAAAGTTGGAAGCCAAGGGGTGGTGCCGGAGGAAGCGGCGCCACCGGAGGAAGCGGCGACGACTATAGAAAAACTCTATGGAATTTTAATTAGTAAAAATTTTTGAGACAGAAGAAAGAAACAGAAAAAGAAATTAAAATGTTAATTTTTTCTTCAAATTCTGGGTTTATGGGTCTATGCCTATAAATTTGGTACTAATGAAAGCTTAAACACATTCCATTAACATTTTATGATTTAAAACAGTGTGTGTGGTTATTCTAATGTGACACGTATGGCCATTTGTATCGAGGTATGCACGTTTTACTATATCTCACAATGTAAGATAGAGGAAACGCATACAAAACATTGTGAAGAACAGCAAAACACAATTTTTGCGGAACTTTTAAGTACTAAACCTATCAAGGTCAATGTATAATATTCTGAAGGAAATTTGATGAGGGAAGGAATGCAAAAAGGCAGTCTATATTTGTGTAGAGGGTAGAGCTAAATTTTTAAAATTCAAAAATGGTTTAATTGGTAAAACAACAGATTGTTTTGGAAAACACACCAAAACCTTCAAAACGCTTGTACATTCATTGTAATACTTTACCCACAAAACTCTGTTACATATTTATTGCACCAAATTATGTGAGTACTAAGATTTCTAATGACACCTGAAAAATTTGCATTGCAGAGTATAGTTCATTTGATCAAAAAATAAATGTTTCATCCTGTATATTTTTCAAGGTCACCCTATATAATGAGAGCAATGCACATATTTAGATTTCCTACAGCTTCAGCTTTCTTTAAATATTATACTTTTGTACATTTAGTGAAGTTAAGTGAAATATTATGAGTTTGACAATTCCAATTGGTGAATACATGAATATAAGGCACAGTAACGCAAAAGGGGGAGAGTTCATGACACAGACCTTATTTGTTGATACCAATCCATGCACAAAGCGGCATAAACCTTTACGTTAGCTGATATACGATAAGGTCCAAATGGTAAAAAGTGTAATGAAGACAAAAAGTTATGCTCAGCAGAAACTACTGTGGTATAGGATAGTTACAGATCTGCGAATATTTTTTTGTCTTGTTTGTGGTATGCTGTAATCTTATCATTGACATATGAAAAGTGTGGACATTCACATACATCCAGACACTGTTTTTACTTTGTCTTACGACCCGCGACCATGTAAGCCTATAAACACCACTTGAGGTGCCCTGGGCCCGCAACTTGCTTTGGAGCACTGGTACATTGTGGCCTATGGTGCAGTTTGTTATACTGTGGCCCTATCTTGTAGGATATGATTGAGTTTACTCCAATTTGGTATAGTATGAATTATCTAACTACTAAGCATACCACCACCATATGTCCCACACAATCAAATTTTGTGGGTCTATGGAAGTGCAAGTATGTGAAAGTTGTGGTATATTGTGATCTGTTAGTACGTCCTCACATTCAGTCTGGAAAAAGTGCGGACACTTGGGACTGTTCAGGGAAATACTATTTGGTGGGAAATTGTAGTCATGTAATAAAGAAATACATAAGAATTGAGGGGAAATTTTGCAATCTTCAAGGGAAAATTTGATTGTGTTCCCGGGAAATTTGGCATTTTTTCCAGCCCTGCTCACAATATACAGCCTGCAGGGTTAGGGCTAATTGAGGTGTCATTATTGTCAATATTGGTTATTTATATATTTAATGTTTATTAAAAGTTAGTAAAACAACCCGAAAAACAAACACAGCAAAAAAAGCATTAGAAACATCCCTGTAACAAGCGACACACACCGTGGATGTAGAACAGAAACAAACTTGACTTCCCTTGTTTTGACGCGTGTTGACGACATCTCAGTCTCACATAAAAACCAGTAATTTTGTACTGGTATCACATTAATTTTCTGTGACCATTTGCCTCTTCTTTGGTGCAGAATTTTTAGGCATGTATACAGCCATACTTAACAGAGTCACCAGAGCAGGTTTTTACTTCCTATTTCTGAAAACACTGTGTGTAGCGCACGCTTTAGAAAGCGGCGGGAAATGAAATCTCAGACAATCGTTGAAAGGGTGATTGAAAGGGTGGGTTTTGCTATTTTCAGTAAAAATGCGTTTTTTTCTCCGTAAAAAGAGTGTGAGAAAAATAAAAAGCGTTGGGTTAGAAAAAGACCTTGCCTAATAATGAAAAAATTGTCTTACTTTTTTGACCCAAAAAATTATTACTTTTGACTTTTTTATTCTTAACTTTCGTTGTGACCCTTAATGAAAAATTGCAAAAATCGCTTTGGCTTCCGCGTTCGGGGCACCGTCTCAAGCTGAGATGTCAGTTTTCGAGACCAGTATAGTAGTAATATTTCATAAACCCTTTACAGAATAACCATGAAGTGATCAGACGGTTCATCAATGGTTTGTCGGACGATGGGGGTACTTATGAATCTGACCAATTATAATCGGAGTAATCGGTTCTGAATCGGTGATCAGGAAAAGAACTGAAATTTGCCGAATTACACTGCCGATTAAACGATTGATAGCAGTTGCTAGAAAGGAGTAAATTCGTAATCAAAAACGTGTGTCGATTCATGATACAAAACATTAAAATACTGACCTACAATTGTTTATGATAAAAAGAAGAAAAGTCAAAACAATACAAAAAATAAAAAAAATAAAACATTAAAATTAATATAATTATATAATTAACCAATCAGGAAACGTATTAGATTATTGACAAACATTATTGACCTTAGCCACGCCTATTTTGTAGGCACGGCTTCCGGGTCAAGACAAATGACAAAAATGGTGTCAATTTGACCGGGCGGCTGCTCGCGAGGCGGGTAGGATAGAATTTGGAATGGAAAACGCTTACGTTTAGACAATTTAAACGTACGGTTTCAGTTCAGAAGATCATTTCCACAGAAAAAGTTTCTGTGCACATTTCAAGCATTTTAATCCATATTTTCTTGTATTGCGGTACAAAATACGCATGCCGTCTGAGCCTTATCTAAAGTTAGTGCACGGGTCCCAATACGACAAATGCGCTGTTTCTGGCGAGGTAGAGTAGCCGAATTCGACGACCATCGCTAGTTTGTGTTGGTTCCTGGTGTGACATGGCATGGTGAACTCGCCAAAAGGGTGGGTTTGCAACTTCTGGTTACAAGGTTGTTTTCATAAAAAAGGGTGGGTTTAAAAATTAACGTCACAGTGTTAATGATGAAACTCAGTGATGAAGTGTGAACTAGGAATGTATTTTAAATGTATTCACTACCTTTATTGTCATTCATGGAAACACGGCCCACTGACCTGTACTGAGTTGATTTTTGTGCCTTTGCATACAATTTAACAAATTCTTTAAGAATAAGGCATCGGATTGTATATACGTAATGTGTAGACAAAATGCAGAAGCTTGGAAATGTTAGGTAATATGGGCGGGGTTAGTCCGGTACATGTTGATGTACAGGAGCGGTTGGAATTAAACGGAGTGGGGTACCAGAGGCGGCTGTAAAAAGGGTGCCGTTTGGTAAAAGGGTGGGTTAACAGAGGCTGCTGGTAAAAAGGGTGCTTTGGATAAAAAAGGGTGGGGGCAAGGGTGGGGTTGGGACCCACTACCACACAGTGGAAAATGCTACCACGGCAATGAAAAACCAACACAGATACTATAACTAGTCCACCACCATAGTCCTGCTGAGCATGACTTCTGGTTGCTGGTATTACTCCACTTCTGTTAACTTTAACGAACCTGAAGTCCTGCCAAGAAAGCTGTACCGTAATTTTAAACTTTTGAGAGAACTTTTCAATTTATAAACTCACCCAAAATCACTCCAAAATAGTCTGAATATCTTGATGTTGGCTCGATTGGACTTGACATACTCTACAATACTTTACTGTTGGGCCTGATTTTTCTCTGACTCCCACTGAAATGGTCCAAAATTGGTGATTTTCAGCAGGTATGGGATCTTTTTCCGTTTTCAGTTCCAAGTTCCGAAATCTGGTATAGCATGGGGTCACGATGTTAAGATCAGTGGTGGAAAACATGCTTTTGCTGATCAACAAACATCTACATATCGTAAATAATTAATACCAGACATACATGTAGATGTGAATCGAAAACTTAGTCTCTTGAAATGCTTGATGAGACCGACCCCTATCGGGCACATACTGTTGCAATTATGTCTTGTTGTAACACATGATTGGAATAGAGATAGAATCATGTACCTATCTGTCATGAATAATTGATCTATAGTTTTAATGCAAACCATCTAGAATACATTGATAAGTCTTGGTGCAAAGCGCATGTGTTAAATGTGAACGTAAACATGGCGAGATTTCATTCACACCAGATACATGGAATAACAACAAAAATGTTATTTAGTGGACCACAAACACGTCTGATTTTGACATCCAATGTGCAAAAGGAAACTAGCATGTTCAAGAACATGCCCGTAGCTGATTTTTAGATCAGAGCATCATAAATACGTCACGAGCGATAATTTTGAGTTGTGAGAACCACTTTTTTCTCACACTGTTAAACGGAATCGAAACTATGATGTTCTTGTTGTAACCTTGGGTCAGAGATGTGTTAATGTCCAGTGATAAAAATAACTAAAGACCTGAGGTTGCAATCACTGGAACTAGTCACACCATAGATTTCAAAAATAAGGTCAAAACCCTAAGACAAAAGTTCCTCTTCAGCCGCAAGGCAAATTAGGTAATTCTCCATCTCTGTACAAAGTGAAAAATGGTGGTCACAAAAGTTATCATAAATAAAGTGACAAAAATGCTGCCCTCTATAATTGCTATCAGTGAATAAGCTTGTGAAAGAGCTGTTTCTGATGACCGTGCTATGTGTGACACATGGGGAAAAATTAGTTTATTTATTGGATAACACTTTCATAACAGCGGCACATGTACACACCCTTCCCGGTGGTGCATCTAAACAAATAATTTTGAGAAAGTCTCAGTCATGCTGACAAAATTTTAAAAGGAAACTGTCACCCCTTTTCCCCAAAATAGAAGTGGCTCAATTGTCAATAATGGTTTCATGGGTCATGGGTCAACACTGCTTTTTTACATTTGGATATCAAATTTCTGAAATTAGTAAAATAAACAGGCTTCTAAAAGAAAATTATGCAATGCATTTTCGTTTAGATATTTTGAACAAAGTAGCTATGTTATCCATTTTTAAAAAAATATTTAATATGTATCTAAGTAGAGAAATTTATAAACAATTAGAATGGTGATTTAAAAAAAAAACAAATCTCCTTCCTTTCCTGATTGGCCTTCTTTTATTCTTTGTGCTGAGATATAATGTTACTAATTTCCAAGGATTAATTTGTTTCCAGATACCAACCAGAGCTAGCAGAAAAAGTGACGGAACTTGGCGCTGGTATTGATGTAGAGCGATCAGAACTGGCTTTCAGCAAGAAATAATTACTGAACTTTCCCTGTACATGTATGCAGTACTTATACCATCACTGGCTTCCTCCTTGGTCCACTTGAAATTACTCACATTTTTTTTATTTAACTGCTGTACAATCACATGTACACATTTACCAGTTTTGGGGCAAAATAATTTATTCGGAATGGAAACTCATTGGCACATCACACTGTACGTGTTTTAGGTCAGGACTCTAACAACCAGTAACCATCTTTTTTTTCAATTTCTAACAAAGCATTGCAAATGTTACATGTACCATACAAATTTCTGCAAAATTTGTACATGTTACCGTACACAGTTGAGTAAAAGTGGTGCATACAGAAAGATGCCACACACACAAATGGACTGACAGCCATTTTATCATCTTCTTTCTCTTCAAGATACGAGCCTGAACTTATGGAGAGGGTTCGAGAATTGGCTGCTGGGGTTCAAGTTAAAGAATGTGCAGATGTGCTCCCGTCAAGCAGTAAAGCAAAAGTTCAGCAACAGCAGCTACACCAACAGCAGCCTTCTCAGGTTGGCCCTGGAGCTAATTCCAGCCCATTTCAGGCAAGTGGTTTGGGAGTGACTTCGCAAGGTTTTCCCCAACTACCTGTTGGCGGAGCCCCTGGTATGTTACAAGGTTTGGGTGCTCTGACGAGTACGTTAGGAATGCTTGGTGCAAATTCACCGTCACCACAGGGCAATCAAAACAGAAAGCGTGGCTTTCGAGATCGAGATCGAAATCGAGAACCAGTGGATGAAGATATTTGCAGGCTTCGACGACTTGGCGACCATATAAGGTATCTGCTGGAAAGGCCAGCTGCAGTACTCAACCAGCCTTACAATATTTTGAACAATGCTGTGCAAAAGGTTCAGGAGAAACTTGACATTGAGTACACTCCAAAGCTCATTGAAGTGGAAGAAGATGGCGAGATGAAACAAAAGAGGGAAAGCTGGGTTGTCAGTATCTACATGGGGGACATGAGACTGGTCACTTTCAATGGACCAAAAGGCATGTTCAAAAATGATTGCAAGAATGTAGCAGGTGATGAATTGATCAACATGCTCCTCAATCCAAGAAGTTTGACAATCAATAGGCAGCAGAAAACCAGTTTGAATGGCAAAGTGTACAATAAAGAGGTGGTGGTTGTGCCACTGCCATGGTTAAAAGATGAAGTGGAGGATTACAAGGAAAAATATGGCAACAAGAAACCAAGAGAAAGTCCAGCTGTTGTTAATCCAGATAGTGATAACCCATTTGAAAAGTTTGTCATTCGAGAGAGCTCTGACAAAGTCCCGGCAGAAAGCAGAGATATGCAAACATTGGTCAACTCGGCACAGTCGAATCGTGTTTCGATGGAAATGGTGTACAGTGACACTAAAGTACCACTGGGTGGGGAGGAGGATGAGTGGCTCTGCAAGTGTATCTTGAATGGAATATTGATTGGTTTTGGCCACCATCCTGAGCAGAAGAAATCCAAACATCATGCAGCCAAGGTGGCAATGGAATTCTTGCGCAAGAAATGCCCGATTGTAAGGTACAATCGCAACTCCGTATAGATCCTCAGGCGGCTTATTTCCCTGCAAGATATCATGCATGACCAGGATTCTTCCAAACGGGCTTTATCAGTGCATCGAAAGCTATCGAAGAGGGCACATGGCACAAGATGTTTGAAATTGAGGGATGGAGCGGGCAGGGTGGACTGGTAAGAAGGATAGGGATCTCGCAGCCAATCATTCTATTGAGCACATACGTCGTGAAGGCCTTGGTTTACAGAACTGAATTAACAGAGATGCTGTTGTCCGCATTGTGGAGGATTACATCGCAAGTGGAAGAGACGAGCCGCTGGTCTTCCCCAAATGCCTGACAAGGGATGAACCAAGAGATCCACTTTTAGCACCCGTTTCAATTTGAAGAGTAAATCTCTGGAACGGATTTGGCAACGGTACCTTCTTGGTGTCAACAAAATGAGTTTGCGCAGGTTGTTCAGAGGCAGCTCAGAAGGAAGTTCAACAACCTGCGGGTTATGAAGTTGAAATTAACCCAGGCTCTGGGGGAAAAAGAGGGTTCTCATATGGGTACAACACATCAAATGAGGAAGTCGGACTATAGGTGAAAATCAATGGGGCTGAAGGAGTTACGATGGGGGTTTCAACACATCTGCCCTATGGGAATGCTAAGGGGGTTATGGAGGAGTTAGGACTCAAGCAGGAATTAACAGTACAGATTTAGTTTGGATTAAGTACTTCTGGGGGGTATGTAGCTCAAGCTGGAAGTTCAATGACTTCAGTGTACAACAGGGATTTGGTACCACTGGGGGTTACATTGCTCAAGGGGAAGTTCAACTTCAGGCCAGGGGGTTGCTGGCAATTATTATGGGAATAATTTATGGTAATTTTTTTTATAAGTGTACATGATCAAGAGAAATATTAGTAGTTTCCCACATGCATTCTTCCAAGGAGATTTTTGTACAGGAAGTTCATGTGAATCCATAGAGTAGAAACATTCGACGTAAAGGCAAGTTTGTGTCATTAATCCT